>LPNX010399791.1:275788-295032 GCA_001517045.1 Pseudotsuga menziesii | reverse complement strand
AGAGGGAGGTGAATTCTCCCCTCAGCTAATGTTCCCATTACTAATTAATAGGCATCACCTATAGCTTAGAAACCCTCCTCTCGAGATCCATCTATTTCCATCCAAATTCCTACAAGATCTAGCCTTAATCAATTCCATCCTGATGATATGGTTTCTCTCATATTTGGGTCGAATGTTCCATTTTGGGAAACTGCCTTAGGATAAGCTATCCCCCAATTCAGTTCTACTAGTGCCACGAATGTTTCTTTTATGGAGCTATCTCCAAAACCTATAAGATATTTAAAATTATGTGCTATGAAGTGATATTTCGGGTAGATATTTAAATATCCCTTTTATTTCAATTCTATCCAATGCTCCAC
The DNA here is from genome assembly GCA_001517045.1 of Pseudotsuga menziesii. Classification (NCBI taxonomy): domain Eukaryota; kingdom Viridiplantae; phylum Streptophyta; class Pinopsida; order Pinales; family Pinaceae; genus Pseudotsuga; species Pseudotsuga menziesii. The sequence goes on along the minus strand of LPNX010399791.1, from coordinate 294,673 downwards.
TCGCTCCAACAGTCACTAGAGCTACCACTCTGGTGACAGTGTCATCATCTACTACAAATCCTATGTAAGCCTTCATTGAAAAGCTAACCTTTCCTTCCATGGGTTTTTTGAATATTAGTAGTCATCTCCCCCCCCCCGCGCCCCAACATCCCATGCATTCAAAGGAACTTATATACTTGTTTTCTATAATCCTTTTAATCCTACTCTAATTGTAAAAGGTAGTGGACCTATTGGTTATGGCCCTATTGGTCCTGTTTTGCAACCTCATGAATTTGCATGGGTCCGAACTCAACAACCCAACATTGGTAAGAAATACGTTAGTGGGGCACAATATAATAATCCTTTATATATCGGCAGACACTTGTACGGATCCTTATACCAACTAAACAAATCCTTTTGACCAACTTATAAATGCAATACAATGACACCACCACTCCAAGAGATTTCTACGCACATGACATCCAGGTAGTCCTGTATTCAAGAAAGGGTATGGTCCCAATCCTAATTGTCGCATTTTACTGTTGGACCCTATAGTATATTGTGAGTTGTGGTGATATGATAATCCTGTGAGGATCCATACTTTCAATCCAGTGTTGTCACAGTTTTTCTTATTTATTTAGTGTGAGTAGTGTTTGTTTTGCGTAATTATCTTAGAGTTTTATTTTGAGACAAATTTGACCTATTCAAATTAGCTTATTTCCCTTGGAGACATCCCCATCATATACAAGGATTATCACCTGAGTATCCTTTAAATCCTAAGACTCAGCCTCCCATGAAGCGAGAGATGGACGCAAGTTCTGAAAAAGGTAGTGTATCCATGCCTGAATTGAAAGGGGTTCCAGTTAGAAAAGAGGGAGGTGAATTCTCCCCTCAGCTAATGTTCCCATTACTAATTAATAGGCATCACCTATAGCTTAGAAACCCTCCTCTCGAGATCCATCTATTTCCATCCAAATTCCTACAAGATCTAGCCTTAATCAATTCCATCCTGATGATATGGTTTCTCTCATATTTGGGTCGAATGTTCCATTTTGGGAAACTGCCTTAGGATAAGCTATCCCCCAATTCAGTTCTACTAGTGCCACGAATGTTTCTTTTATGGATCTATCTCCAAAACCTATAAGATATTTAAAATTATGTGCTATGAAGTGATATTTGGGGTAGATATTTAAATATCCCTTTTATTTCAATTCTATCCAATGCTCCACCCGCTCCAACGGTCACTAGAGCTACCACTCTGGCGACAGTGTCATCATCTACTACAAATCCTATGTAAGCCTTCATTTAAAAGCTAACCTTTCCTTCCATGGGTTTTTTGAAGATTAGTAGTCATCTCCCCCCCCCCCCCCCCCCCAAAAAAAAAAACATCCCATGCATTCAAAGGAACTTATATACTTGTTTTCTATAATCCTTTTAATCCTACTCTAATTGTAAAAGGTAGTGGACTTGTTGGTTATGGCCCTATTGGTCCTATTTTGCAACCTCATGAATTTGCTTGGGTCTGAACTCAACAACCCAACATTGGTAAGAAATACGTTAGTGGGGCACAATATAATAATCCTTTATACACCCCTTATCCCATAGGAGTTACCAATCAATGTGTTAGCACCTGTGCTAAATTTTGAAGATTTTTACATAAGAAATATACACTAATTCCCCTTCAAAGGTATAGATTAGTGAAAAATGAGGGTTAGGGTAAACAAAAATTCATATATTATGACCCGAAGGTATGCAAGAAAGGGGTTTGAAGTTGCTTGGAGGCTTATTCCTAAGCCTGAATGTCAAAACAGTCAGAAATCCTTATGCGCAACCTTGGAAATGAGCTTGATATGAAAAATAAGGTCAAGGATAGGTCTTGGAAAGAATGGATGGTGGATATCCAACCCGCAAAAGAGATCAAAGGGCCAAATATCATTTCCTCCAAAGGAAAATTGGGAGCATAAGTGCAGAAGAGGTAAAAATATAGTTATGAAAAGTGGAAGCTTGACCTCTGCCTTTTGTAATCTGGGATCCGACAGCTCAGAATGTTTCCTACTAATATCAACAGCACAGAAAGGTGCAAAGGGAGGAAAACAGAAAACCAAAGTTTTTAGGTATAAAAAGGTTGAGCTTCCTCCTTCTGCGATCCGCCATATCGGTGGTGTAGAGCACTTCCGCTAAAACTTGATGGTGTGGACAGAAAACGTAGCAAGCGGAAAGGTGGAAGCGGAAAAGGCAAAGAAGTTTGATCTCAAAAGTTCAAAACCTGATTTTCTCTTTCCACAATTAGTATTTGATTACTCAGAGCGCGTCCACAAAGATCAATGGTCCAGAAAAGAGCAGAGGGGTGAATATTGGAATTCAAAAAATACAAAGAATTTGGTCATGAAAATTTGAAGTCCCTCTTTTCGAGATCCACCAGATGTAACGGTCATGAAAAATAGCACATAGATCAACGTCACGGAAAGACGCAAAGGGAGGAAGCAGGAACAATTTTTTTTTGGGTATAAGTGGTTGAACTTCTGCTTTCTATGATCCGCAAGATCAATGGTTGGGAGTTCTTGCTCCCAAGATCAATTGTTCAGAAAGGAGGAAAAAGGTAGAAATTAGAAACATAATAATTTTTTCGTAAAATGTAGAGATCCCACTTTCCTCTTTCTGCCAGCCACAGCTTGATCACAGATCAACGACTAGGAAAGTTTATGGAAAATATCGACGGTGTGAAAAGGGAAATATGTGCACGAAATAAGTAGCTTTTCATATTTGTGGAATTGCTTAAAGGGTTGCATGTTCAATGGTCAGGATCAAAGGTTGAATAAAATCAACGGTGAAAATTCATTTCGCTAATCTAACTTCCAAGTAGAAAAGAACTTTTAGATTTAGAGAAATGGCTTAAAGGTCTACAGGTTTCAACGGTCATGATCAATCGTGAGGTAATATCAAAAGTGGATAAAAATTCCTCTAATACAACAATCATGAGCAAATGAAATTTTGAGATATGCAAAATTGTTTAAAGCGTCTGCAAGTTTTGATGGCTCATATCAAGATTGATTTAGATCCACCATTGAGGAAAATTACACTAGTTCAAATTGTCATTGATTTAACTCTCCAGAGCTCAACGAAATTTTACAGAGCAAAAATATTTAGACATATGTCTTCGTATCCTTGTTTTGATTAAAAGATCAACGGTACAAAATAAATTTCATAGGTGAAGATGCATACATATATTTAATCCATTGCAGAATGCCAAAGGATTATCTAATCAGTCATTTTCATCTAGCAGGCATGAGTCCTTGTTGTAAAATTTTCTTAATTGATCCATCATGCATGTCCCAACATGCTTTCATGTTCTGTTTTTTTATCATGGTGAATCCCCCAGGTCAGAGGTTTTTAGGATTTTATGATCATTCAGGTTTGATCCCTTTTTTGTAACTGATTTTGGCTTTGTTTCGAGGTTGGTCTTGGGAGCCAGTTTACACTATAAATATATCCTCAGAAGAGGAAGAAAGGGTTGGAACTTTTGTTTAGAATCCTTAGTGCTCAGGTTTTGTAGCTCTGTTATTTTCTTGGAAGATTTAATGAAAAGTATTCTCTAAGTTTTCTAATATTCATCAAGTTGTATCCTATTCAGTCTTTGTTTCCTGTATTTCAGTTTTCATATATGTGTTTTCTTCCAATATATTTCTAGATTGTATGTGAGGAATTTGTTTCTGCTAAGGCTGCTTTCATTAGAAATCGTATTAGTTTTATATTTGTAATGGTTGTGATAGAATTTATCCATTGATAGATTATCCATTTCATCTATTACCCTTTTTTTATATTTGATGCTAAAGGTGTTCCCATAGATTCATCCTTTGATAGATGACTTTGTCTTCATTGGGATCTTTCCTCATTTTTGTCTGTCATCACTTTAAGATAATATGAATGAACATAATATCCACATTGCCTCAGATTTCATAGGAAAATTACCACTCATTATTTTTGTAATCCCCTTGAATATTTTTAGGTTGTGACTCCATCTCCCAATGGTATTTCTTGTATATCTATTTTACCATATTTAAATCTATAAATATCCTGTTACTATCAGAAATACAGTCTTTTGCATGCTTGTTTAAAGCCAAATGTATGTGTGAATGGACCTGTCCCAAGAGATAGCCCTCCTTGACTGTATTGGCTAGAATACAGTCTAAATATTTGTTTGAAATGGTTACCCCTGTGACTTCCTACCACAACCATAGGAAAATTACAAGGTGATAACAACTTGGCACCATTTTCGGGGAAATAATTATCTCCTTAGGAAATGACATTGTTTAGCTCTGCGATTGGGTTGAGCAACCATTCATAGACACATACTGGTTGTACATGTTTTGGAAACTCCACACAAATTTTGAAGGTGACTCCACTAGGAAATATTGGCATCCGGAAGAACCCACCTGAGGAGAAATCATGATGCAGAATACTTCCAAGAAATATTTGATCCAGAAAGTTTGATCTGAAGGGAAAATAGGATGCAAAGGTTAGCCAGAAATATTTCGTTTCCTACTGAAGGTGTTATTTCTGTTAGTAATATATATGAACATTGTAATGAGGAGTTTGGAATAACCTTACCTAGAACAAAATATGAGTCCTGCCTCTCTGACTTGGTTTATGATACCTCTGTGTCTGATTTCCCCTGCATTTTCTGGCCACCCTTGTCCTCAGATTATCTAGGCAAGAATTTCCAACACCTTCCAAACCCAAAGTTCCCTACACTTACTATTTATTCAACCATATTAAATTTAACTATCATAAATAAATATGTTTCCACATTTTTGTCTCCCATTTCTTCCAAGAAAAATCATCCTTCATATTCCAGTTTCACAACCCCTCACAACTCTGTAGTTCCTCATAACACACTAATTTTGTCTGTCATACCACCTTCTATCCATCTTGGAACCCCCACTGTAACCCAAAGGATGGCTAGGTATGCCCCTTTACAACTCCCTGCTGCTCTTCTCGACCTTCCCGTAATGTATGGCTAAAGAATCCGACAATATAATGGGGAGAGGGTATATTTAGCTGAGGAACAATTGGAGTGGTTTTCAGAGTGGAAAAATTTGTATGAGGTAGACTATGATGATATGAAAGTCAGAATATTTTCCTTTTGTTTTGCTGGAGAGGCAAGAATATGGTTCACAAACCTTCCATACCATTCCATCCTAAACTATCGAGCCTTTGAAGACTCTTTTATGGAAAAATGGGTAGACCAGAAGAACCCTAAGCTATATCTATCCCAATATCACTCCATGAGGAAAAAGGAAAGTGAATCTATCTAAGAGTTTTTTTACCAATTTATGAAGGTATTCAATTCCATCTGTGCCTAGTTCAAACCTCCCATTGGTTTTTCCCAACTCCACTATGTTGAAGCCTTCGATAGTGAGTTTACCTTGTGGCTAAGTGAAAGGAGATCATCCTCTTTGAAAGATATGATGAAAGATGCCATATAAGTGGATATACACCTGAATGCTGCAAGTAAGAAGAAAAGGGATGAGGGAGAATGGAGAAATGAGGAGGGAGAATGGAGAAGAGAGGAGGGAGAATGGAGAAGAGATGGGGGAGAATAGGGAAGAGATGGGAGAGAATGGAGAAGAGAGGAAGGAGATTGAGGAGAGATAAGAAAATGTAAAGAACTTAAAAAACACTCTACCTCTACCTCACAAGAGGCCACAATAGACATGATGCTGAGAACCATGGAAAGGATGATGCAGAGACTTTGTGTGGATGGTAGACCACCTCCTAGGGAAAATAAAGAGCAACAGAATAGGAACCAGAATGTTAGAAAGCCACAAATTCATCATAACAGGTAGAGAGACTAGAGAATCCATCTATATAAATAATAGATCAATGCTATGAGCAATGATGCTAAGAAGAATCACAGGAAATATGTCTTGCTACTAAGAATTCTCACTAGCATACACAGGAAAAATAGAGAGAAGAAAAGAGACTGAATCACATGCATGAAGAGATGAATATTGGTGTGTATCCTTCCATTGAATAATGATGAATAATAGTGTACATAAATAGTACATCCCTCATAGGAAAATCAAGTTGTATGGAGACAACTCATAAAGCTCAAAAAGGATGACTTACCAAAATATAACAAACCCCCATAGGTGGCTAAAGTACTTCCCAAATCTATCAAGGACATCATGAATTCAAAAAATCATGAGTGAGTTGTCAATGAGATGGAGGAAAAGTGATGAGAGATGGGTCGGCAAAAAAAGCACCCAGTTTCCCAGTTTGACTAGCTTTACCTTATCCATAGAAACGCAGAAAAACCAGAATAAAGTAGAATATGTTGTAAAGTGATGTATACTAATTCTGGATTTTCAAAAGGTGGTCAACATCAACCCAGAATTATAAATAAATCATTCCTAGGATATAGATGGCATGTATTGACTTTAAGGTGCAAGTGGATGTCGACTAATTAAGCTAGTGGGTGAATAATTAATCAAATAATGATTAATTATTTTATCCTAAGTTATGAGTGGGTTTAATATTTTCCAACACCCCCCTATAAGTCTACATTTATGATGTTATGTCAAAAATATGGATGCATATAGGGCCCATCAACAAGGCTATGGTCACCCTTTAACAATTATTATGTCCAGAAAAGTGAGGAAAGAGGCAAAACCACATGGGAAAAATCCTCCCTCAAGAAAGGACAAGGCACAAAATTTGAAAGAATATGTATTCAACATATCTGTATCTTCACTTGAATGAGCTGAATGAACTTATTCCGGATGGAAGACTTGGTGAAGAAATCATGAACTCTGTGATCATGCGTTAGAGTGTAGAACCTCCAAGAAGGAAGAGGAGAGACTCCTTGTATCTCATCATATGATGAAGTAGGATAATTATTTGAATGCTTATTTCTACTATAAAACTATGATATTAAAACATAATCTGAAATCTAAAACAGATCTGTGCATACTCCTTCCCAAAGAGTACAAAAATTAAGACAATTTATTTCACACCCAATTCCCTGAATAACTGCAAAATTGTGATGTGAATCAGATGTCAATATTCCAATATAATGTAGCACCTGTATAGATATGATATTAGGATCATAAAACTATGATATATCAGAAATATTATCATATGGAACAGAAAGGACAAAGGCTTCAATGATTCCATGAGATATAGGGCTAGACTAGGAAAACTATGAGCAACTGTGGAAAACTGATAGGTGTAAAAATCTGAATGGTGGATGGGCATAATATCTGAAGCATAAGTGTCTAGAACATATCCAAACATGTTTAATATCATTCCAAATATGACTAAGTTAATGGATAACCAATGACTGAAAGATAGTAAATACTTCAAACCATGTAAGATAAATATCACTGCATAAGAGACCAATGAGGAATCGACTAGTGAACTTGGGATTTGTATAGTCTTAGGATTATTTAGAGGTATAGTAGATGGTATGGATGGTGGTATTATATTTGTCATGACATTCATATCATCCTTCAAGCAATATTCTATATCATATATACAATCTTTTGAGGAAGATCTGCTCAAAGACAAGTCAATATCTAGTGAAAAATCACAATTTTTGGGAGATGAATCTAGTAGATTGAGAGGAGGATCATCAAAGAAAGTATATGATATTTATAATTCTGATATATTGGAGACTAAATATATATCATATACATGATAAAACAAGATAACTCTGGCACTCAAAGTATAAGTTATATCACCTTGGAACTGCGCAGTTTGACATTGTTCTGAGGAATCAGAAGGCTTTTCTAGTTCTTCTCGAACTTTGATCTTTTGTTTTTCAAGAAGTTGAGACATGATGTCCATATTATTATTGAAACAATTCTTCTCTGAATTAAAACCCTTTATACAATAATAAAACTTGGATGTACTCCCTTTCTTATTAACTTTCTTCATTAAATCTTCATAAGAATCTTCATCTTCAATTTTTGAGTTTGGCTTCTTCACAATTTGCCTTTCTTTGAATTTGACATTCTGTTTTCCTTGAACCAAGATATAATGATCCTTGATATTTGGAGAATTAATGAAACCCTTATGGATCAATTTATATTTCTCCCTTTTTTAGTGAATCAAGAAAATAATTTAAAGAAGGATATTTCGACTTAGGAACATCAAGCCTAGTAGCATGAAAAGTAGACACAAAAACTGAGTAATTAGGACCCAATTTTGAAAGAATGTAAAGGATTAATAGATAATATTATTTCTCAATCCAAAATTGCTTGAGAATTGAAACAAATAACTTGAATTGGTGAAGAAACCCTCAATATATTCGAAATTGCTTGGACTCAGTGAGAATAACTCAATCTCCAATTGATGCGCTCTTAGCTAATCTTGAACTCCAAAGAGAGACTCCAATTGAGCCCATACTTGGTTTGGAGTGGTAAAATAATATATATGAAAGAGTATATTAGGATAAATAAAGAGTAAAATCAATCTATAGGATTCATCCAACCTATTATGCCACTTAGCTTTCTTAATAACAACATTGTGCTCATTCTCTAAAGTTAGACTAACTCTGTATAATCCTCTACTATGCAATAGAATGGATTTTTTTCCTTCCATTCATGGTAGTTGAAGGGAGCAAGAATTATTTATGAAGTAGAATCCATATTTCTGAATTTATGTGCTCAAGAAGAAACCCTCTGCAACCTGCAAAACAAACTAGGAGAAAATATTGTAAGCTAGACAAGATCTTCTTTAGAGAAAGATAGGAGACTAGATGCACTCCTCAAATATGTAGAACTTGATCAAACTTGATTCTATGATACTATTTATAAATAATAGATCAATTCTATGAGAAATTATTCTAAGGATAATAACATGAAATATATCTTTCTACTAAGAATTCTCACAAGCATACACAGGAAAATTAGAGAGAAGAAAAGAGACTGAATCACATGAATGAAGAGATGAATATTGGCGTGTATCCTTCCATTGAATAATGATGAATAATAGTGTACATAAATAGTATATCCATCATAGTAAAATCGAGTTGTATAGAGACAACTCATAAATCTCTAAAAGGTTGACTTACCAAAATATAGCAAACCCCCATAAGTGGCTAAAGCACTTCCCAAATATATCACGGACCTCATGAATTGGAAAAATAATGAGTAAGTTTTCAAGGATATAGAAAAAAAATGCTAATCCTAGAAAATGAAGGAAAATTCATGAAGGATGGGTTGGCAACAAAAACACCTAGTTTCCTAGTTTGACTAGCTTTACCTTATCCATAGGAAAGTAGAAAAAGAAGAATAAAGAAAAATATGTTGTAAAGTGTTATATACTAATTCTTGATGGTCAAAAGGTGGTAAATATCAACCTAGAATTAGAAATAAATCATTACTAGGATATAGATAGCAAGTATCGACTTTAAGGTGCAAGTGGATGGAAACTAATTAAGCTAGTGGGTGAATAATTAATCAAATAATGATTAATTATTTTATCCTAAGTTATGAGTGGGTTTAATATATTACAACACCCTTGTGGTCCACCTTCTAGACCTCCATTTCAGGAAAATTATGTGGCTTAGGATGGTGAAAATCTAGTTGAAGATGAAATCCATCAGCTGGACATCGACTCACTGTCCACCTTTCTAACAAAAGACGAACACAATAAGGCTTGCCTTGAAAGGATAGAGATTCCTATTGGGGAAACAGATGAATTCAAGAGGGGATATCAACATGTTATCATGGAGGTGCAGTGACAGATTGGTTTGAGGAACAGAGATGTTTCTGTAATAAAAAAAAAGAGAGGAAACAAACAAATCCTCTACAATCAAACCAAAGAGAAATCCACCCCATAAGGATGCCTCCATGAATGTAGCAGAGCCCAAAGGGAAGGATAAAAAATAAGATAATCCAAGGAGATCAGATCAGGGGCATCCTTCTTTCATCCTGGAGGCTGAAATTGCAAAGATAAAAATCTCTGCCCCTCTCACTGAATTGTTAAAAAATACTGAATATCATTCCAAAATTACAACAATGTTGAAGCCTCCTGGAGAATTTTTTGCAATGTCATATTCCCTGAATCTCCAAGATGATAATCCCACCTTCCTATTTGGACCCCATGTAGAAACGTCCAGTGATGAATATCATCCCCCTTTCTATGTCAGTCTAAACAATCATAATTCTATCTTACACAATGCCATGCATGATTCAGGAGCCTACCATAATATGATGCCCGTGATAGTCATGGAGGAATTAGGATTGGAAGTGACCAGGACATACAAATACCTTTTCTCTTTTGATTCCAGCAAATTTAGGTGTATAGGACTGATCAAAGATCTAGTCTTCTCTTTATCTCATATCCCTACCAAAAACATGGTCATGGATGTAGTTGTAGATGACATTCGTCCAAAATTTGGGATGTTATTATCAAGATATTGGGCATCCAAAATTAAAGGTTCCATTCAAATGGATATTTCCTATGCCACTATCGCTATCTTTGGAGTGTAGAGAAGGATATTTAGGGAGAAAAAGTTAGCATACATGGTGAATAGTGCTGAAAGGCCAAAAAAACACCCCATATATGCACTGGAAACTGAGATGGGATCAGCTATTTTCTTCACATAAGGAGACACAAATAGTTGCAGTTCACAAAAAATTGCCTTTGTACCCACTCAAGAGGATCTAGAAAAATTATGGGAGGTAAGTTTTGATGGGGAAGCATGTAGAGAAGGGGTAGGAGCTGGGGTTTGGGTGAGACCCTCAAAGGGGATAACTTTGAAGTGCTCCTACTAACTTGCCTTCGATTGTAGAAATAATGAGGAAGAGTATGAGGCTATGGTGTTAGTCATTCAGATCCTGAAGGATTTTCAATTCCGAAGGGTAATGATACATGGATATTTTGAGCTACTAATTAAGCAAATTACAGTTGAATACTAGGCCCAACACCACAGAATGAGGATTTCCAGGAATGTTACCCAGGGATTGATAGCGTTTTTTGAAGAGTACAATTTTAATCTAATCACCATGTTACAGAATTATATAGCTGACTCTCTGGTCACTTATGCTATTGATTTTAAGGCCCCTATGCACCCCGGTGGAAGATACGAGATCAAGGTCATACAAGGGCCTTCTATCCTTGATAACATAAAAATATGGAAATATTTTGAAGACGATAAGGATATCCAAAATTTCCTCACTCTCACTAAGGAGTTTTATGGATTGAGTATTGATGAAGAAAATGAGCTTCTGGAGGAGGTTTCCCCCACCCAAGAACCCTTGAAAATATATATTGTTTCTCGCAAAGAAATGCCTCGGTATGATGGTTTTACTCATGTTAAATATGATGAGGGAGGTGAGAATCAGGAAGCTTGGGAGCTTGAGTTACATGAGACTGATGGACAATAGGAATATGTGAACAATCTCTATGGAAAGGAAATCGTCCATCTTAAAGGTAACTCTATCCCCAGAGGTTTAGTTCCTTTAGAAAATATTTTTGATTCTAATGATCTTGCCAAGGAAGCCCCGCTAATACCAAGTTGTGAATATGTAGAATATGTTAACATTAGGACAAAATAACATCCAAATATCATCAAGATATCAAGGACCCTCGCAGAATGGATCAATTCCATCCCCACAAGACAAGCTACCGAGACAGTAATCATGCAGTTTCTGGAGGAGCATATCCTATCAATATTTGGGGTTCTTAGGAATAAAATCACATTTAAGTCTCCTTATTTCAAGTCAAAGAAGATGGTTGAGTTTTGTTCCAAATATCACATACAATTGGGACATTCCACAACCTACTATCCTCAGGGAAATGGGATAGTAGAATATTCAAATAAGATCCTCATGAGAATCATCACGAAGCTGCTGCAAGATAACAAGAAGGCCTGACACACCAAATCATTACTCATGCTTTGTGGGCTGACATAATCAACATGAAGAAGTCCATTGGAACATCACCTTTCCAGTTGGTTTATGGTTCTGAAGTGTTTTTTCCTAGGTCCATGAGCTTTCCAGTGACAAAATTGCTACAAGAAGAGGAAACAGAGACACATCCAAACAAGAGGAGGATTCATTTTATTGAACTACAGCAACAAAGGGAGCAATTATTTGACAAAACTTGGGAGTGTCAGGAAAAATGAAAGAAATATTTGACATAAGGACTAAGCCTGATGATTTTTAGTTGGGAGATGTAGCTTTTCCATGGGATGCACCACATGAGGTAAAGGGGAATCATGGTAATTTTGATCACCTTTGGAAGGTCCCATATAAAATTGTATCCTTCAGAGCAAAGAATGCATATGTTTTGGATGAGATGGAGGGAGGTCTAGTATTTGGAGCTCTTGTAAATGGGAGGCTCCTCAAACATTATTTTCTCTAAAAGTAATTTTAGATCCATTGTCATTGTATATATCATTTTATTTCAATATTGCATGTGTGATAAACCCCCTATTATACTTAAATCCCGAGGTAAAGGAAATAAGATCTCCAGCAGGGGATGTCATTTAGTTTTAATTTTCAGGTGAATTTGAAGTTGCTGGCACATCGTCTACATGGTTCTTTGATACCTCACATAGAGGATAGCATTCCCGAGTTGGAGCTGCTGTTAGCACCTATGCTAAATTTTGAATATTTCTACATAAGGCATCTGCAGTAATTCCCCTTCAAAGTTTGAGACCAGTGAAAAATGAGGGGTAGGGTAAAAAAATTTCATATCTTATGACCTAGAGGCATGTAGGAAAGGGGTTTGAGATTGCTTGGGAGGATTATTCATAACCCTAAATGTCAAAATAGTAAAAAATCCTTAGGCATGACCTTGGAAATGAGCCTGGTATGAAAAATATGGCCAAGGATAGGTCTTGGAAAGAACGGACGGTGGAGATCCAACACACAAAATATATCAAAGTGGAAAAAATCATTTCCTGAAAAGGAAAATTGGGAGAAGAAGTGTAGAAGAGGTAAAAATTTGGTTATAAAAAGTGGAATCCTAACCTCCACCTTCCATGATTCAGGATCCGAGGGCTCAAGAAATTTCCACCTAAGATCAATGTCACTTTCGCTGAAAATCAATGGTGTGGAAAGAAAATGGCAAAAGCGGAAAGGAAGAAGCGGAAAAGGAAAATAAGTTTGATCTTGAAATTAAAATACTAATTTCCACTTTTCACGATCAGGATCAGACAGTTCATAGCGAGTCCGCAAAGATCAACAGTCTGAAAAAGAGCAGAGGGGTGGAGATCGTAAGTAAAAAAATACAAAGAATTTGGTTGTGAAAATTTGAATTCCCACTTTATGAGATCCTCTAGATCCAACGATAAGGAAATATCCTATGCAAATCAATGGTGCCGAAAGATACAAAGGGAGGAAAGTAGAAACACAAAGTTTTCATATACAAAGGTTTGAAATTTTGTTTTCCTCGATCTACAAGATCGACATTCAGAAGCGCTTCCTCCCAAGATCAATGGTTTAGAAAGGAGGAAAAGGTGGAAATCAGAAACATAAGAATTTGGTCGTAAAATGTAGAGATCCTGCTTTCTGCTTTCTACCATCCGCAACTTGATCTCAAATCAATGGCTGAGAAATTTTATGGAAAAGATCAAGGGTACAGAAAAGGGAAACATGTGTGGGAGATAAGTAACTTTTTATTTTGCATAATTTATTAAAGGGAGGCATGTTTCAATGGTTAGGATCAAAGGTTGAATCAAATCTACAGTGAACATTCATTTTGCTGATCTAACTTGCACGTAGAAAATAAATTTTGGATTTGGAAAAATAGCTTAAAGGTCTGCAAGTTTCAATGACCGCGATCGATGGTGAGGTAATATCAACGGCGGAGAACAATTTTGCTAATACAACAAGCATGAGGAAATGAAATTTGAGATATGTGAAATCTTTTAAAGGGACTACAAGTTTCGATGGCTTAGATAATGATTGATTTAAATCCACAGTCGAGGAAAATTCTACTAGTTCAAAGTTTTGTTGATTTAACTCTCCAGAACTCAAGAAAATTTTACAGAGCAGGAATGTTTATACACGTGTCTCCGTATCCTTGTTTTGATTAAAATATCAATGGTCCAAAATAAATTTTGCATGTGAAGATGCTTACATATATTTAAGCTGTCCCAGAATGCCAAAGGATGATCTAATCAGTCATTTTCATCTAGCAGGCTTGAGTCGCTGCTGTAAAATTTTCTTAATTGATCCATCATGTGCATCCCAACATGCTTTCTTGTTCTATTTTGTGATCATGGTGAATATCCTAGGTTAGAGATTGTTAGGATTTTATGATCATTCAAGTTTGATCCCCATTTTTGTACTTTATTTTCACTATGTTTTGAGCTTGTTCTCGGGATCCTGTTTACACTATAAATATAACCTCGAAAGAGGAAGAAAGGGTTGGAACTTTCATTTAGAAGGATTACTGCTCGGGTTTTGTATTTCTGTTATTTTCTTGGAATATTTAATGAAAAGTATGATCTAATTTTTCTGAGATTCATCAAGTTAGTTCCTGTTCAGTCTGTGTTTATCGTATTTCCATTTTCATATATGTGTTTCTGCCAATACATTTCTAGATTGTATGCAAGGAATCCATTTCTGCTAACGCTCCTTCCATCAGAAATCATATAAGTTGTGTGTTTGTAATGGCTATCATAGAATTCATCCACCAATATATGTTGTGTTTTATTTATTAGGCTTTGTTTTATTTGTTGCTAAAGGTGTTCCCAGGGATTCATCCTTTGATAGATTCCTTTGTCTTCACTAGGCTCTTTCCTCATTTCTATCTGTCATCACTTCAAGATAATTTGAATAAACATAATAGCCACGTTGTCTCATATTTCATAGGAAAATCGCCACTCATTATTGTTGTAATCCCCTTAAAGATTTATATGAGGTGACTCTATTTCCCAATGGTATTTCTTATCTGTCTGTTTTGCCATCTTTAAATTTGCAAATAGCTTGTTACTATCATAAGTCTAGCATTCTGCATGCTTGTTTAAATCCAAATGTATATGTGAATGATCTTGTGCCTATAGAGAGCCCTCTCTGATTGTATTGGCTAGAATATGGTCTAAATATTGGTTTGAAATGGTTACCCCTGTGACTTCATACCACAAACATAAGAAAATTACAGGGTGATAACACAATGGATTCAACTTATCTATGGAACTCAAGCGAATACTAACTAAGGACAACCGTTTATGGGGAAAAATACTCCCAACTAGCAACAATTTGTGGGTTTCTATGGTCAACCTCATCCTACCTTTGGTCCTAGTGGGGTAGCCTTACCTTATCGATATAATAATTTCCCACAACCTAATCAACAACTCCTGTTTTTTGCAACATTGGATTTTTTAGACTTGTCCAAACTGATTAATTATCCATCCTTCATAGCCCTTTTTGGAAAACAATTATGGTCAAGTTACCATGAAATATCCCAAAATTTGATGGAAAGTAAGGCGATGCCATGTTCCCTCAAATTAACCATTAAAAGTGTTCACCATGCTAAGTTCCTAGGGCCTCANGAATTAAGGCTGCCATGTCAGGAGGGTGCATTAGGGAAAGCTAGTCAACTTTCCTTGGTAAAAATAAGAAAGTCCATGACAAAAGCAAGCAAGAGAATAAAGGGAATTTTCCTAAAAGCAGAAAAAGTAGAAAGAGGTAAAAGTAGGAAAGTATTTCAAAGGGAAGGGCACAGTTTCCTCTTATGGAGCTTAGAAAAGCTATAAGAGAAAAGCAAGAAAGTTTTTGAAGGAAAGAAAGAGTTTCCTTATTACTCAGGAAAAGCAGAAAGCTGTCATAACTCAAAAGAGGCAGCTTTTGACTAAGGGAGGGTGCAATTTCTAATTTTGAAGGATGATTTGGAATTGGAAACAATTCCACATGGTCCTACTTGCCTAATTTCCCAAAGGGGGTACTTTTGTGGCTAGGGTTAGGTCACCCATGGGGTTGAATTTCTCTCATAGGTCACCATTGGCCTCAACTTACTAAGCAGTTCATCCATATTTCTATAAAAGATAAATTCAAAACCATTGCTTTAGTTTGGTTGATGATTTGATTGTTGGATGCTTATGTGAGCATTACTTCTAAGTGTTGTGCCTTAGACTACTGGGAGATGAGGCCCAGCCTTCCATTCCCCTCTCCTTCCATCCCTTCTCTTCCATTTCAGGTGTGGAGCACTAGCTTGTAGAAATTGAAGGATAATCACAGTTATTTTCATCCTCCATAAATTTCAGGCCGAGCTCCAGTGAAGCCCATGCTTCACGTATGCTCACAGCCCCTTGCTGGTCATGATTCAAGCCTCCTACCCCTTAATTTTGGAAGCATCTTTGTAATGGTTAGTCAATAATGTAATTTATGTTCTGTAGTGTCATTATCTTCTGAAAATTTCATTTATAAGGTCGATATATCTCAAACCCTAAAGAATATTATCTTAGTTTCATAAAAGGTCCAATTTTATCAGTGTATGGGGGGATTGAGTGTGTTGTAATAAATAATTCATGATGGGGAAGTGATTGAAATAAGTATTTATATTAAGATATATCATATTTATCTTTTTTATAAATCTCATGTTTTACAGAATTGGATTTAAGCTGATTTAATAGCTTTTTTAAGACCCTAGCTAGACTACTAGTTTTTAATAACTAGTTTTACTAAAATTGATGCAAAACAGGCTCTGTAAACTCAAAAGGAGCTCTGTTAGTTCTTGTGGGTTAGTAACAGGCCTACCTTCCCATATCAATCTCCATAACCATTTTTTTTTGGTTTGTACCACCCTTTTGCGTCCTCCTCTATGCAGGGTTTCTCTTGACTAAAATTGCTAGAAATCCCCAAATTCACCCAAAACACCTTAAAATTTACAGAAACTAAGAAAATTGTATAAATATATTTTTTATGTTACATTAAATCTGGAACAAACCTCTGCAATTTTCCAGAAGCCTCCGGTTGAAACAGACCGAACTACTCTCCTTAGTTTTGCGGTTTGGCTGCCCATAAGCGTGGTAGTAGGTTTCCATAGATCGAACTATGAAACATAAATGGAACCAGATATAAATGTGTTAGGGGGGAGAAAATTCCATGTCTAACATATCTTTTTTTGCTTCCCACTAATCACTCTTGTCTTCTGCAAAATTTCCCAGAAGAACCCCTTGTTTTACGCAATCCGAGAAGGCTATGTGTGAACCAATTACAATTTCAGAATTGTTTAAGTAAAATCACAGAGTTAAAGTGTTCAGGTCTACACACCAGAATTAGGACATTACAGGAGAAGATCCAAAAAACCATGCCATGATGTTCCATCTATCGTGTTCTTCCAACTCCTTGATGGATTATTTCATATGTTTGAAGATCTTCTATATAAATTTTACTTGTATGGATGGTAAGTGGTATATTGAACTTCCACAACATTCATTTGTGGATTTTAATTCATTCGCAATTGTATTCCTTACCCATTTCTAGATTCCATTATGAGACTGGTCCAACTTTTTTGAACTCTCTGCGAAAAACTACTTCCACTCACATATTCGATCACATTCATGAGTGGAGAAGATGTAGAAGGTTGCTTAAGGATCCTATTCCAGATCAACTATTAGCTGATTGGTTTAACAAATCATTGTTTCCTCCTATTTCCCAAGATGTGGCTATGGAAGGTGTCGTTACAGAGGAACATGCTATCAGCTGGGCTCAGTATTTAGACTTAGCTTATTCTCAGTCCAGAACATTATATGATTTGATCCCAATTCCCCTCTTCCCATCATCGATCCTACCAAGACACCTAATGAAACTCTTGCAGATGGTATTGTATGTTCAATCCAACCTCCATCCATAGGGAAAATTGCCAAGAAGCATAGTTCTTCTACTACTACTTCCTCGAATCATACTGTTTCTGTCGAGGTGAATGTTATTCAATATTCATAATCACCCTGTAATAAGAAGAAGGTAAAGGTAAATCTAAAAAATATGGAAACTAGCAGGAGAATCCTAAGACTATGACTCCAAAGAATGAGTCAAAACCAAAATGGAAGGCTAAGTACCCCTTCTTCTTATGTGGAGATGATCACTTCACCAAGGAATGTCCCAGGCGTGAAGAGATGAATAAATTTTTGAAAAATAATCCTACATCGACAGTTCTAACTGAACCTTTCTAGTATCAACAACAATTAGTTGATCATACATATTTACATGAGCCCTCTTCCTCCATGGATGAAATTAGGATGATGTCCATTGAAACGGTTGGGATGACCACACGAACAAAAAAAATGATAAACCTCCTGAGAAGAAAGATGAAGGTACATGTCCTGAGAAGACTCCTTCTACTAGTTATTTTCCTCCTCCTTCTAATGACCCTTTAACCATTGAAAAAACTAGTATTTATATGATTTTATGCCCTATCACGAGTATGATTCAGGAGCTAGTGTTCAATCCTAGTGCTTGAGCTTCCCATTTTTATAACATTGTTGAATATTTATCTCATGCACCTTGTGCTATGTCTACTCTGGAAGTACTCCAAAGTATCCCTACATATCGTAAAATCTTGTTGTCAGCCATAGTGGCCTTAGATCCCAAAAATTCTAAAACAATTACTTTTAATGTGGAGAATTATAAATTGAGGCTATCTTGCTAGCTCATGTTTCAAATTGTGACTAAGGTAATTGGTAGGAAGGTTCATCGTAAAATATTGGATGAAGAAGATTCCACCTCGATTTTATTTATCTCTTGTTGGAGATACATTGGTTCTCCTGAACTCAACCGATCACCAACCACTTTGAAATATTTTGATTGATGAGGTTTCCAGCCTCACAACATTTTATCGGCCCTATTTATCGATCTAGAATAAATAATGTTTCTATCCAAGTAGAAGTGGTCAACGCTCCATTGGAATACAACTTGTTATTGTGAAGAAATAGAAAACCTCTAC
>LPNX010399791.1:186074-275776 GCA_001517045.1 Pseudotsuga menziesii | reverse complement strand
AAACACACACACACACACACACACACACACACACACACACACACACACACACACACACACACATACACACACACATATATATATAGGCCCAGTTGTGTTCAGTTCGATCGCAAGGTATCGATCAACAGTTAGTCTAGTCCAGGTAGTCACTGTGTTCTGTACGTTTCGTCTGTGTTGGGTGGGTCTTTTAGTAAATGACTATTAGGAACATGGGTAACATCATCTAGTCAACATGGGGCTTAAAGGGTACATGGGGGGCTTCTCTTTCTCATGTGGTTTAATGAATGGCAGGGTATTGTAACCTAATTGATAAAAGATACCAAAAAATATCTTCAACAACTTGTTACAAACATTGATATACCTTGAGAGGATTACTCAGGGAAGGGGCTATAGACAATATTCTGAGAGGGGCTAGATCTAGGGAGAGGGAATAGATAGAGCCATTCAAGGAGGGGAGGGGAGGTCAGGTAGTGCCCAATGTTATGTAGGTTATCCTTAGAAACCATTCCCCTAATGACACTGCCCTAGTTAGTTAGTGATTGATTGCTGGCTGCTGGCTTACATCCCCAATAACACACCCAATCACCCCATCACTCCCACCAAGCGAGATTAGGACCTATGGCGACCCTCGCCCTCTTTCTGTCAAGTTATCGGGTTCATACCCTCACCCCCACCATTGGCGGAGAAGATATATGTCCCCTCATGTCTCCAACAGATGACAAGAGATGTCTGCCAGACGAGAAAGCAATCCCCAGTAAATAAATACCCCGTTCACCATGAGTCACCATCACGCTAGACCCCGTTAAATCTAAATACCCTAGGAACCTTCAACACAGACCCCAAAAAGTCTAGCAAGAGAGACAAGGAAAAGGAAATGGATTGCTTTCTTTTCTTTTACTTTCCCAGCTTAGGACAGCTGGGGTTAACCCAATTATGAGCCCCCAGATGGTTAGCGGTGTAAAATTAT
Source organism: Pseudotsuga menziesii (assembly GCA_001517045.1). Taxonomy (NCBI): domain Eukaryota; kingdom Viridiplantae; phylum Streptophyta; class Pinopsida; order Pinales; family Pinaceae; genus Pseudotsuga; species Pseudotsuga menziesii. The sequence goes on along the minus strand of LPNX010399791.1, from coordinate 274,809 downwards.
TAAACCTATAGAAACACCATACGCGCGAGAGATATAATATATGTTAATGAGTTGCCAAGATAGTTATATTATATTGAGTGAGTTCAAGTTCCCACCAAACAATCTATTTATTGATTACAAAAATCCTAGTTGGAACAAACAGGGCAGGGTGGGAAGAATGATCGAGCCGAGTCACCTGATCGATCAATTTATCCATGCCTAATTACTTCTATCCTTTGATGGAGGAGGAGATATTTATTACTTGGACTGGTACAACTTGCACTAGCTTCCCAAAATACTATATGGTAGAGATGATTAGATTCGAACCAATACTAAGAAAGCAAACCAGCTTTCGTCTCTTGTCGTCCTCCTCATTATAGTACTTTATCATCCAATTCTGAATCATATGAGTCCATATCAATTTATTAGGGCCTGTTTTGCTACGGAAGAATGCTAAAGGAACAAATATATAATCAATGTGGTTGGTAGGCTTGAAAGGTCTAACAAACTATCGCAAAAGGCTAAAGGTTCCTGGCTCCTTCCTTCCTATTTTTGGGGTATCTCGGAACTGCCTTCTCGGATTTATAAATTACAACCGGATAATATCTGAGCATTCCTTTGTCTGGTTCAAAATTCAATTCCATTACCAACATCTCGCATATAGAAGATCAGAACCCTGTAGTAGATGATTATATATATATAACACAAAACAACATAAAAATAAACAATATAAATGCTCCCAACAGACATATATATTATTGTAAAACTTATAATACAATATAAAATAAACAAAATAAAATATAAAATATACCATATAATATTTACTATGTAAACTAATAAAATGATCATTGGAATATGGCCAAAATACCTCCAGCTCAAACCCAAACATACGACCAACCTCGTCTTGAGTTCATTCATGGTGGATTATGAGAAAGCTAAGACGACCTGCACAGTTCCTTGTAAGTTTATTGTTTTAATTTTTTGCACTGGATCACTAGAATAGATCAAATATCCAATAGGATTAACGGAATGGATATTTTTCTTTGACTGCAGAGGGATTTCTTCAAAGTAGTCTGAACAACAGCTTCATTGAGAAAATTGAGGTGCATAAATTGTGAAAGAATCAAGCTGCCCTATGAATCCCTTGTTTGTTGAGCAACTACGACTGTGTTACTCTGTTCCTACTTCATACACAATAAACTTTATCATTCCAGAATCAACATTATCTGAATTCATGGCGAATTCCTCCTCAAATTACCCAAGTATGAAGAATTATGTTGAATTCGTGGAGATTTCCTACTCGAATAATCTAAATAGACCTTTGGCGCCAAATATTTTCTGTTGGCAAGAAGCCATGAGGGTTTGGTGGATTTTGGGAGGGAAATAGTTGTGAATTTGGTCTGAGAAACGCTTTTGGTGTTTTGGGTATTTATCAGGTCACATTGATGCTCGTTGAGGAATTGTAATGCTTAGAAACCATTGCCATGGGTTTAGAATTTGGGTATTTATTTTTGAGCTCTTCCATGGATAGAAGAGCATTCGAGAGAGCTTGGAGGCTCTTAAAGAGGTGGGTGATGAATTGCAGATTGGTTTCTTGGTTTTATTTGGAAATTTAGCTTATGCATGTTAATCTTGGTTAGCATCCTACATTGTGAATGTTCAAAATTGTCTACCATCTTGAATCTTGATTCTTTATTGTGAATTTTGATTCCTAAATAATTGGTTTTTCAATAACTGGTAAGAATTCAGTTCTTTAGTGCCCAACAAAATGAATGAAATTAAGTTCGTGGAGTTGTTAAACATGTTCATGTAGGATGAAACTTTTCAACAACAAAAATTGAATAATGCCAAGCTATTTTTGACGAATTACGAGATCTTTTTGCATGAAGTTATGAGGAAATTCTTGGGATTGATCCATCCATTGTATCACATGAGATAAAAACTTACCTGACAATAAAAATTGTTAGATAGAAACTCCATCAAGTTCGCCTGAGGAAATTTGCAATGATAAAAGATGAATTTGAAACACTTCTGAAAGTTAGTCTCATTTATCCCATGCCATTGACACGATGGGTATCTAATATTGTTCCTGTTTCAAAAAAGTAGGGAACTATTAGGGTTTGCATTGATTTTAGGGACTTAAACAAAGCTTATCTGAAAGTCAAATTTCCTACACCCTACATTGATCAAATCATCAACAACTGTGTTGGAAGTGTCATCTTCTCCTTTATTGATGGCTGATCTGGCTGCAATCAAATCAAAATATTACCCATCGATAATCATAAAATGACATTTATTTTCCCATGAGGAACCTTTTCTTACCGTGAGTTTCCTTTTGGTTTGAAAAACGCTACAACTATGTTCCAACGAGCCATGTCCTATGCTTTTCATGATATCAAACACATAGTGGAACCTTACCTGGATTACCTTCCCGCTCATTCACGAAAGAGGAAGTATTATTCAATGCATATTAGGGACATTTTCCTCAGATATCATCACTATCATATTCGTCTTAGTCCACATAAGTGCACCTTTTGTGTAGATACTGGACGTCTTCTTGGATTTGTTGTTTCCAAGGATGGTATTCAGATTAATCATTTAAAAATTCATGCAATTATGGCCTTACCCCCCCAAATAACATCATAGATCTCCAAAGTTTGCAAGGGAAGGAAAAATTTCTTCATTGTTTCATGAGAAATTTTGCAGAAAAAACACATCTCTATATGCGCTTTTTGAAAAAGAGTAGTCCCTTCATCTAGGATGATAAAGATCAATAGGATTTTGATAATTTGAAACATGAAATGACACACTCACTTGTTTTACACCCCACTAATTAATCAAAATACTTTCTTCTTTATATTGCTGCCTCCACTACTAACACTGGTATGGTTCTAGTGCAAGAGGATTCAAATGGATAAGAACATGTGATTTATTATCTTAGTAAGAGTGTTTTGGACACCAAAACTCGATACTCACATGTGGAGAAGTTAGCTTTGGCTACAGTCATTTCTATACAATGTTTTTGTCACTGCATCCTACTTCTCACCACTACCATCCTCGTGGATCAAAACCCCATGTACTACACATTGACTCGTCAGGTGCTTGGGGGGTAATATTCTCACTGGATTGTTATCCTCCAATAATTTGACCTTGAATTCTCTAAGAATGCTTCCAAGAAATCCTTAGTTTTTATGGAATTGATGTGTGATATTCCCCATTCTATCATGGAAACTGATCCAAACGACTCATTTTCTGATAAGTTCTTGTTCCTAATTAGCACGATAGAATTGTGGTTTGGATATTTTATCGTATATATCCAAACTCAATGTTTTCAGCATAATCTATCTCGTGACGATTGTTAGTACATTCAACATCACTCCAAGTATTATTTAATTATCAATGATACCCTATATTGACGTGGTATTATGAGAATTTACTTCTCAAGTAGATCTATGAGATAAAACAATTTCATCATCAAAGTGTTTGAAAAAATATGCAAGAGAAAAACAAAGAGCCTGAAATAGCTAGAATAGCACATGTGAAAGGTGCTAATTACTGATCATATTATTATCATACAAATTTATAATACATTGGACAAATTCAAGGGGCTCTGGAAGCCAATTGGATTTGTACATGTGTGATGGTGAGATTTGATCTCAATCCCCCCTAGGTGGACCAATGGAGTTCCAAGTCATCCCAAACAGTCATGAAGCAAATTGTGAACTTTGGTGAAGTGTGTTGGGGCATTAAAAATTCCAAGGCATGCGCGGGTGAGAAGATAGAGGTGCGTGGGTGGCTCGAGGTGGCAATAAATTATCCTAGGAGAGCCAACATGGACCAAATACACCACTAGCGCCCCCTAGTCAAACCTGGATCCACTAAATGAAGGAGGTAGCACCCGAAGGCATTAATGAGGATGAACATGAGCTGGTTTGACCAAACTAGAGCTATGTTGTAGGTGTGAACATGCCAAAATAAATAGATATCTTATTGAATCAACTCTCCTAAGTCTAAACCATAGGATATCATTCCATGAAGGAAAAAGGAGTCATCCTAAGGTCAAAAGTATGTACTAAGGATGTATTACTGCTCCAACACCCCCCCTTAATCCATACTTAGTACAATTTAATAAAAAATGATTTATTAAGGCCTTGGAAACTAAGGCACAAGTTACCTTTTACAACAGAATTCTATTGATCCATGTAACCGAGGTAAGGAGGAAAAACTCATTAGACAAAACCTCCCCTGAAAAATCGATTATGACCTATAAATAAGGCTACATACACTCCAAAATCAATGAAAATTTTTGTAGGAATATTCTTCTTCGGAAGATGTGGAATGTGCTCAACCAACTTAGGAACAGCTGCATGATGAATCCTCAAGCCATATAGAACAAGTGACATGCATTTATATGAGAGAGAATGGTGCTCTTCAGACTTGAACCTAGAACCAAATAGGATTCCATTCCCAAATGAGACATGAAGTGCTTGAGAATAGGTTACCCTAAGCGAGTTATAAGGGTCTTGAAGCATCAACTTTGAATGAAGGTTGTAATTTGATCCAAGAAGGTGCGCCATTGTGAGGGAAAGGGCTTCTCCATCTTCATATGAACTTGAAGAAACTTTACTAGTGATGGTGGAGGAATATATGGGAAAAATAGGCTGAAGCAATGAGAGATATTCACTTGACATCCAAAACTTTCCATCTTTCGAACCAATATTCTCATGTGAAGAAAACCCATCTTCTAGAGAAGGCTAGATATGAACATCAACTAGAAATACATCTTCACCATTCACAATAGAATACATAGAGGAGAAGAGTGTAGAATGGATAAATAACTCTTCAGAAGTAGTGATGGCATCAACTCATATTCTATATTCATGAAAAATTTCTTCTTGACAAGCAGTGGAAGCCACAAAGGAAGAAACTTGAGTTGGATCATTTGTTGAATCTATGGCTACTTCTTCTTCTTCATTTTGAACAACTTCTTGAGAAATGCATGAGGCTGAGATCATAGGAGGAAGACCACATAAGGAGGTTCCCATTTTCTTTCTCTCCATGTAGCTCACATTTTCTTGTTGCATGCCAAGAGCTTCATATAGATTTCTCCAAAGCTCGAATGGGTTATCAATAGAATCAAGGAGGTATCACACTGTAGGAGGCATAGCTAGACACATATTTCCATAGGCTCTATCATTGCCATTAATCCAATAATAATTCTCTTGACAAGAATTTGTCTCTCTTAGAACACCAATGGAGACATCATAGAGACATTTCCTCTTGAGATATGCACACATCTTTGGCTTCCAGTCAGAATAGTTGAATGGAGAAAGGAGACAAAAAACTTTTGAATCCATGAAGTTGTTGTAGGAACCTGCAATGAAAAACACTCATATTTTCTAGAAATATGCCCTAAACATCAACTCAAACTTCACTAGATTTGTTTTTATCTCCAACTGGCTCTGATATCATGTGATAATTTTCTTCTCAAGTAGATCTAGGAGGTAGAACAATTTCACCATGAAAGTGTTTGACAAAACATGCAAGAGAAAAATAGAGAGACTGAAATAGCTGGAATAACACATGTGAAAGTTTCTACTCATTGATCATATTATTATAATACACATTTATAATACATTGGAAACACTTGAGAAGCTCTAGAATCCAATTGGATTTGTACATGTGTTATAGTGATATTTGACCTCAATCCCCCCTAGGTGGACCAATGGAGCTCCAACTCAGCCCAAAAAATCATGAACCAAAGTGTGAACATTGGTGAAGTGTTATGGGGCATTAAAGAGTCCAAGGAATACGTTGGTGAGAAGATAGAGGTGAGTGGGAGGATTAATGTGGAAATAAATTCTCCTAGGAGAGCGAAAATGGACAAAATACACCATTAGAGGCCCCTAGTCAAACCTTGATCTCTCAAATAAAGGAGGTAGCACCCCAAGGAATTAATGAGGGTGCACATGGGCTTGGTTGATCAAACTAGAGAGTTGTTGTAGGTGTTAACAGGCCAAAATAGCCAGATATCCTGCTGAATCAACTCTCCCAAGTCTAAACCATAGGATATCATTGCATGAAGGAAAATGGAGTTACCCTAAGGTCAAAAATATGAACTAAGGTTGTATTACTACTTTGTTGTAGGTACAATAGATCCCATGTTATTTTTACATGGGATCCCAATTACACATACAAAGGTAACTGATTGAAATCCTTTGTCCATTTCATGGCTTCTATTACATTTATATTGGTTTCTATAGTTTTCTAAATCAACCAAAACTTCCAAAATCCATGCCTAATTTATGTGTTTCCAAGTTGCGGAAGGTTAGTTTTTGTTTGGAATTGTTTAAATCCCGTAGCCTGCACCTCACAACCCGCAAGTTGCGGGATGCGGGATATTGTACTCATATATGTTGAATTTTCTCATGCCATAACCTGCATACCGCAAAATGCGGAATGTGGGATGTAGGAAAATTTTGATAGATATGCTTTGGTCAACCCTCAACCCGCATCCTACATAAGTGCGGAATGCGTGGTGCAGGATGTCATTTGTTATTTCATTCAGTTTGCGTGTTCCTGCATCCTGCAAAATCCGGAATGCGGGCTGCAGAAAGTTTTGAATAAAGTTTTGTTGTTTTTGTGATTCCGCATCCCGCATCCTGCAAATGTGGAATGCGGGTTGCGGAACGATTAATAAAATTTGAATTTTTTGTTTCAATCCCACATCCCGCAGAGTTTAATCCTAACCATTGTTCTTATTCTCATCCTACGGTCTTAATTATTTCCCAAAAAATATATATATGATGGTATTTTTTATGATTTCTTCACCATTTTTACCACTGTAACTCGCTATGCTGCGTGGAATTACTTTGGGGTTTTTACCAAGCAAATTTGCCACTATTCGCTCTGGTTACAGGTTAGTTTTCAAGTCGCCCTTCCTAATTTGAATTGCTTACTGTTGTTCTAGTATAAAATAGTTTTAATTTCTGTATTATGTGTTTATTAGTATATGTCAACCTCAAAAACACCTCGAATTACCCAATGTAAAAACTTGTAGAAAGATATGCTAACCAAAGACTTGAATTTCGGTGTCTTGTCTGATACCAGTGGTTGGGTTAGTGAGACCTACCAATTAGATTGGTCTAGAATCTATTCCATTTTTTACAATGATGATCTTTCAGACATTCGAGATGACCAACCCATTTACAAGAGAATTAGGGATTCTAGTATCCATATGATTGCTGTAAGACCTACCATTATTCCTTACAATAATGCAGTCAGGTGGATTATTGATCATGCAAATCCAAAATATCATTCTTTCAATAATAGCACTGGATTGCCACTTGCCAATTTTTGTTCTGATATTTTCTTAAAAATTATGCTCTCAAACCATTTGAACAACTCCTTAATGATGATTTCATCAAAGTTGCTAAGTCCAGGTATAATTTTGATCAAATGTTGAAGTCTTGGATGAATGAACCATGTAAGTTTTCTAAGAGGAAAGATAACCTCTACCCTATTGAATGGTTTAAGGAACCCTATTCCCTGCTAGCAGTAATGTTGTGTAGGCTCTATGGTCTCCCTAATCGTTCCTATTTTAAGGAAGAATGGGATCTGATTGCTCATCATGTTATAACCATGGGTGAATCTCTCCCATGGGATTCAATCCTTTCTTTAGAACTCAAAACAACCATACAAGAATTTCACAAAGCCACTGCTAGGAAGAAACCTAATTTCTTATTCTCTTCCTACATTGTTGACATCTTTTGCGTTGAGTTCCATTACCTTAATTTGGGATAGAACTGGGTAATACCATCCCCACCTAAACACATCTACATTTGTGAGATGCCAACTACGTGACAAGATTTTATGACATTTGTGAGAACTTCCTCAGCCGAGTCTATTTCTTAAGTTTCAAGAAGGAAGCTCCTACTTTCTCCCCCAAATCCAAAAACCTTATAGCTATGATGGGGGATTGTTACATTGGCGAGTCATTTGCATACACCAGAGTCTTCGGCAACAGTGTTGCTCAAATGCTACCAAAGGTTGTATCTAACAGATTGGTTCTCAAAGAAATATAATTAGAGACAATGGGTGAGGGAATATATACGAAGTGTGCAGCACCCAAAAGAAAAGGTCGGCCAAAGTTTCCTCAAACTCTTGGATCCTTGAGTATGCCAACCTCCACATGGGCATCAAAACTGAGTGATAACATAGTTTGACTCAAACTGGGTTTTTCCAATAAGAGATAGCAATATCTGAAGGGTATTGTTGATTTCCACCTTAAAATGAATCATTTCAAAATAGGATACATTCATGAAGAAGTCCTAGATGACTTCATTTAACAAGGACTTGACACTTTCTCTCAGGTTTTGGCCCGGGCCAAATGTAAAGAAGAGTAGAGTCAAATCCTACTATATCAAAAGGAAGTGAGAGACAGCTTCTGACACTAAAGGGAAATGGAATTGAATATTCAAGAAAATATGATAAGAGACATAGAAGAAAAAGAGGCCCAAGCAGTAGGAGAAGAGGCTCAAGCAGCCAAAGACCCTTCCATAGCAACAAGTTCAGCCACAGATAAAGGTAAAAGTCCCATAGGAGACATTCCACATGCATATTTTGATCAACAAGTTAAAGCCTTAATACATACTTCAGAGAAAATTAAACAAAAACTAACCAGGATGAATTCTGCAATGGATACTCAAGAAATTGGAACTTCTCAAACAGTTGAGGATACTTAGGTAAATACAGTTGCTAATAAATCCCAATCTGAGCAAACTCAAGTTGAGTAGAAACCACTCAAGGAATTGAAGGTTCAAGTTTAATCATTCCCTGCTTCTACTATTGATTTGACTAATTCATAAGAGGAGGATGAAATACTTTCCCTTGTGCATGTCACTGAGGAAGCTGGAAATGGTAATAATTTGCAGGAGTTCATGAATTTGTTTAGTGGCAGCAATGTGAAAACTTCATCATCTCTCCCAAAATGGAAATCTTCTTCTGAGCCTTGTCCATCGTCTTCTGCATTACTCCTCTCATTGATCCTAGCCTTATTTTCCTTACCTATGGGTTCTACCAGGACACCCTTGATGTCTCATCTCTATCATGATGCCACATGTCTACCTGATTCTATTACACTTGTCTCTGTACAAACTCCTATTCCACCATCCACTGTATCTCAAGTCTGTAAGGTTACATTACATATTCCTTCTCTTAGTTCAACACCATCTCCTATTCATCAGAAAGTATCAGTACTTTCACCATTATCACTTCCAGTTTCCACCATGCAGGTTTCATCCATTGAAACCTCTATTCCAGATACTCCCTCATCTTTTGAAGTGACTGTTATCCAGAGTAGTAATTCCTCTTCACTCACCTCTCATGTTACTATGCCTATGCCTTCTCATATTATGATGCAAACCTCCTCTTTGATATCTACAGGTATTGATGCACCCTCCATTGATGATATAAGAGATGAATTCAACGAGGACATTGTAATATCTCTTGGAGATTATCATTATAGAAAATATGATAGATCAGTGGTTAAGAGAGGAAAAAAGAGGAGTAGATATCAAACTGATGTGGATACATCTCTTTCTAATGAGATTGTATGGACTCAAAAATCTAGTGATCCACAGGTGGATGCTACGGATGTTGCTTTTGTTTTGGAGGATTTTACAGGTGCTAACTTTCATGCTTTCAATACTCTGAATAGGGAATTTCATAAGAAGAAGGCGGAAATTATCATATTAAAAGAGGAACTAGAATAGGTCAGAAAACAACATGAGGACCAAATTACTAATTTGGTAAAGACATCTAATGATAGGTATAATGAATTACAGGTAAAGAATGCTGCTCTTCAGGATGAGTTACACAAAGAGAATACTACCCATGCTACTTTTGCATAGAAGGTAGTTTTATTGGAAAAACGGTGTGAAGATGCAACTACAAGTGTGGCTTCATCTTCATTTTCTAAGTTCTCTCAAGAGGAATTCAAGCAGCTGGCTCTTCAAACCAATAGGGAGCATCATGATCTAATCAGTGAGTTGTTTAAGACTTTGGACAACATTTTTGAAACTCATGTAACTTTTGATAAAATGTATTTTGCTTTAGAAGATCTGGTTGATAAAAGGAAACAAGCTTCAAAAGCATATGATGAAGTTACAGATTGGAAAAGGTATATGAAAGACAATCCAGAAAACAGTACCATTCTCGTCAATTTCTAGTTAAAGAAAATAAGGACACCCTTGATGTCTCATCTCTATCATGATGCCACATGTCTACCTGATTCTATTACTCTTGTCTCTGTACAAATGCCTATTCCACCATCCACTATATCTCAAGTCTGTAAGGTTACATGTCATATTCCTCCTTTTAGTTCAACACCATATTTTGTTCATGAGAAAGTATCAGTACTTTCACCATCATCACTTCCAGCTGCCACCATGTAGGTTTCATCCATTGAAACCTCTATTCTAGATACTCCCTCTGTTGATGTAACTATAACTTCAGAATGTATTCACTTGTATTTCTTATCTATTGTAACCTGATGTTCATTCCATGATGTATTGTAATGTATTTGAGTCATGTCATACCCCAATGTTTATTATGGGAAGTTTCTATAATGAGAAAGTCATGTCAAGTCATTCTGGGTAACCCTCCTATTGGTCAAGGGTTAAAGTCTCCACAGTTGTGGGACCCTTGGGTTATTAGACTATCCTAGTGAATTCGACCCTAGGTGAGTCATTATAAGTCAGGGCAACAGTCCCCACCATTGTGTCACCCTCCTATTGGTCAGAGGAGGCAAAGTCCCCACAAGTGGTGGGGCACTAGGGTTATTAGACACTCCTAGAGATGTCGGCTCTAGTAAGTAATTGTTAAGTGAGGCTGAAATGTTGGAGTGCACTTCAAGTGAATGAAAGAATATAAATAGAGAGTGAGCCTCTCTATTTATCTCACTTGCAACACTCACACTCACTCATTGAGGGGCATGAGTGAGAGGAGAATCTCTCTCAGTGTGAGAGAGAGAGACTGCTGCTGTGTGGAGATCATCTTACTGTTTTGGGGATTTTACTATTTTGGTGCTGATTCTATCTCTGAGGAAGTTGCGGGGTTTTCTCCATTTATGGTTTCCCTAAGGAAAACTCTTTGTGTCTCTTGTCTCTTGTGATGTGCTTATGTTTTATTGCTATGCTTGTTATTCTCTCAGTGAAAATATCCTAAGATCATAATGTCAGCTTATATGATGGAAAACTAACATGGTATCAAAGCTAACCTAATAAGAAGACATTGTGAAGCTATAGAATCTAGGGATTCTTACTTTTTGGGTCTCTCTCCAATATCTATGAGAAAAATTATGATAGGCTGACTCTCCATTGAAGGGCGCATCTTTCTGTCGAAGAGGAATTCGATTCCGAGCATTTGCAGTTTTTGATGCGGAAATTAGGGCTTTCTACAGAAGAGGAATTTTTGAGTGAGACCAGCATAGGATTTTTCTCCTCATAAAAATTGAAGTTTAGAGACCTGGATCAAGAAATTTGGTTGGGTGAAACTCTGGGAAAGTCAAACCCTAGTTTGACCCCCAGCTAGAAAAACCCTAAATACTAAAATTGCTAAGTTTTGGTACATTTGCTATATTCTGCGATTGGCGATGGATCAGGAGCTGAAAATTGCAGAAGGGTAATATAAAATCCTGATGAATAATGTGTCCAAATTTCATCCTCCAATTCACTATATTCGGGGATATATAATCCATCCAAGTTAGGGTTCTAGCCTCTTCTAGAATTGATTCCCAAACAGGACACCTGGGGAGAATTGCAATATCTTGGGCTACAGAGGTCCAAATGGAATTCCTAAAGATGTTCCAAAAAGGGCACATAATCTAATTTCGTTGGTCCAAAGAGAAGACTCAAACGATGAACCAGTGACACATGGAATTCCATACAACTTCACTGTTTTGAATAGTCCTGTAACAGGTCAACTTGGGAAACGAATCATAAATCCAAAATGGTGAAAGAAATTCTGATCAAACCTATGGTTTTGGATCCGGGACATGCGAGGTTACTTCAGTACGAAATTTCAGACATATAGGAGAAGAAATTTCATAGATATCACAGAAATAGTAACAAGAATTTATGCAGAAGAAATTGGAGAACTAGGGCTTCTTGTTCCGGGAGTCCCTCCACTGTTTTCAGAAAAGGAGTACATTGGACAGATCCATTTGAAGAGATCTATCTGTCTATCTAATCATATCTGAAAGAGTCCAATTTTTGAAAATTAGGGTTTTTGTGACAAACCCTAGATCAGCTAGCTCCAGAACTAGGACAGACACCTCAAATTGGTAAGATCTAATCCTTTGCTATTTTCATTTGAGGTTCTCATTTCAAAGTGATCTATCACATAAGCTTGATGATACGCTTGGTGAAGTTGACAACTTCCAAGCATGGAAGTATATGATCTCTCTGAAGAAAATGAATTGGACACCTACATGAGTAGAGAGGTGCCAGTTTCAGAGGGAGATGAGGCTAGAAGCGTTACACAAGAAGAACTTGGTCAAGGCCAAGAAGATCATGGTCGATTTAGTCACGGATCAACTTGTACCACAAGTGTCTCGCTAAAGACACCGATGAGGTTTGATTCCTTGACCAAGCTATTTGAAGGGAAGAACATATGTCAAAAGATGACCTTAAGAAACCAGTTGAAGAATGTGAAGATCCAGAATGCAGAGACCATGTAGTCATAAGGGTCTCTCAAATCAAAGAACAACTTGAAGCGGTAAAAGAAGAAGTGAATAGTGTAGAAGTGGTCATAGCCATCTTGAATGGCCTCCCAGGATCATGAATCCATTCATGCGACGAATGTGTGCCAGAAGGAATTAATTACTTTCAGTAGACTCTGGGAAGAAGAAGAAACTCAACTCATAAGAAGAGAAGAGAAGATGGGAGCAACTGAAGATCAAGCCCTCACCATCCAAAGAAGATCCCTCAAGCGATGAGGAATACGAAGGACTCAACTCTTGAAGAACCTCTTATCCATCCTAGCATTTGGATAATAAATGATGCTATTATGAATGAAGAAGACGATGAAGCTGAAGGATCAAGAAGGAGTCTACCTACGAAACAAATAAAGATAAGTACTCAATTGTCATTTCATGATATTGTTTCGTTATGCACTTGTTTGTATTCAGTTGATGTATTATGCATGATAGGATGTTTGCATTAATGAGAATATACTACTAATATGAATGTGATGGGTAAGTATCTCATGGTGCTATACAACTCTCCATTGCTACTTATCTAGAATGAAACCTCTTTGCTGACATATTGGATTAGTGCACAATCTCAATATTGTCCTAGTAGAGATGAAAGGCATCTAAAAAGTTTCTGTGAGATATGGATGAATGTTGTATTGGCTAAAGTAGTTGCATGATCATATATTTATGCATAAGAACTTGCTAGTATAAATATTCCTTATGAAATTTTTCTAACCATACAACTGCATTTGACATGTAGGAAAGATCACATACATAATCACCTACAAGCAAAGAAGAATGAAGACTTGTTTCGAAGAACAAGTGACGACAGTTCAAGATGAATAATAATATGACGAATGCAGCGAAATTATCAATGCAGAACCTTCAAGCTATGAAGAAGTAACCAAGAAGAAAGGGAAGACCAGTTCAAGAAGAATGATCTCTAGGATGCAGTATCGACACATGAAGAGAAGTTCATAGTTACATCATGCAGTAGATGGAAACATCATAGGATACAAAGAAAGACTTGTAGCACGAGGATTCTCACGAAAAGAAGGCATAGACCACGAAGAGACATTTGCAACCACTGGAAGTGAAGTCACATGACATGCATAATCATGTGTGCAAATGAAGGAAGGCATTGTACAAGTTCAGAAGACACCCATGGGATAACACATACATGATGATATTGATGAATATCTTAACCTTTGCCACAAGGTCGATAAAGGATGACAAGCTCACAGATGGATGTGAGAAGAACTTTTGAAAAAGTTCAAAATAGAGGATATTGGTATCCAATGATCCTAGATGGATACTACTTGTCACTCTAGTACATAATGTTTTAGTGCATAGAGTACGAAAGACAGAGGGAGTATGATGCTATGCTTTAGAGGGAGTGACTATAGAAGATCCTGAGGTTCGACATGGTATGACAGGATGGATAGATTACTGATGAATCTAGGCTTTACTGAGAGTAAAGTGGATTCCAACCTTTTCCTCAAGGTTGAAGACGAAGACCAGCGATGCTCCTGTTATGTGTCGATGCAGTATTGTTCTAGGCATGGAAGTGTGGACAAGGGAAGTATGCACTAGAGACCCCAAATAGGTTCAAGATGACAGACTGCATGACCACACCTATGGCTTCGAACCTAAAGTTGTTAAGTGATGGTTCATTAGAGATGGTTGATGCTACGATGTATCGTCAGATGATTGGGTCCTTTATGTACCTGACGAACACAAGACCAGACATTTGATTTGCTGTGAACACCTTGAGCAAGTTCTTGACAGATCTGAGAAATGTTCACTTGATTGTTGCAAGGCATATTCTGAGGTACCTGAAGGGTACAGTTGATTATGGGCTCAAGTATGATGCTAATCAGAATATTAACCTCGAGGGTTATGTTGATTCAGATTGGGCAGGCAGTGCATCGATAGGAAGAGCACTTCAGGGTGTTGCTTGGGTATGGGATCGGCAGTGATATTTTGGTTTAGCAGGAAGCAAGCCTGTATGGCATTGAGTACAGCTGAAGCAGAGTATGTCGCAACTTGTTCAACTATTTGTGAGGCAGTATGGCTGTGGAAGCTACTGTCTGATTTATTTGATCTCTAGTTGGATGCTACTTGTATACATTGTGACAACCAGAGTTGCGTGAAGTTCTCAGAGAATCCAGTGTTTCATGAAAAGTTGAAGCATATTGAGATCAAGTACCACTATATCAGGGATATGGTGCAGAAGGGAGCAGTGAAGCTCTAGTATGTTGCGAAGGAGGAAGAGATAGCTGATGTATTGATGAAGCCATTGGCTAGAGTGAAGTTTGAGTACTTCAGGGAGAAGCTTGGTGTTCTCTAGATCGAGGTTTCCTTCAAGAGAAAGTGATGAGATCCATAGCCATTATGACATGGTGAGAACATTGGTTCTTTCCATGGTCAGATGTAAGGGCTGAGCCATTCTGTCATGGTGAGAGGATTGGTTCCTTCCATAACAGATATGAGTGATGAGATCCATAGCCATTCTGACATGGTGAGAGGATTGGTTCCTTCCATGGTCATATGTAAGGGCTGAGCCATTCTGCCATGGTGATAGGGTTGCTCCCTTCCATGTTAGATATGATTACTGGCCATTCTGTTGAGTAGGAAAGATGTAAGGGAAATTGCCATTCTAGTAATGGAGGCACCTGGTCAGTTACCAGGATCACTCAGTGTAGGACTGAATAGCCATTCTGATGTGACAGAGGGATGTGTTCCCACTTGATCATATGTAAGGGCTGAACCATTCTGTCATGGATAAAGGATTAAGTTCCTTCCACGTTAGATGTGAGTTTTGGCCATTCCGATGAGCAGGTCCGATATAAGTGCAACTGCCATTCTGAGAATGGAGGCACCTAGTCAGTTAGCAGGTAGCTTAGTCGAGATCTGGGGGCCATTTTGATATGATTGTTGGGATGTGTTCCCTCATGATCAGATGTGACTGCAAGCCCTTCCATCACTGTGAGTAGGATGTGTACCCTCCTGGATGGATGTAAGTGTAGAGCCCTTCTGATGCGACTGAGGGATGTGTTCCCAAACGCTCAGATGTAAGTGCAGGAGGCTTTCTGATGCGACCGAGGGATGTGTTCCCACACGCTCAGATGTAAGTGCAGGAGCATTTCTGATGTGACTGAGGGATGTGTTCCCACGTTCTTAGATGTAAGTGCAGGAGCCTTTCTGATGCAACTGAGGGATGTGTTCCCACATGCTCAGATGTAAGTGCAGGAGCCTTTCTGATGCGACTGAGGGATGCGTTCCCACGTGCTTAGATGTAAGTGCAGGATCCTTTCTGATGCGACTGAGGGATGTGTTCCCACGTGCTCAGATGTAAGTGCAGAGCCTTTCCGATAAGATTAAGGGATGTGTTCCCACGTGCTCAGATGTAAGTGCAGATCCTTTCTGATGTGACTGAGGGATGTGTTCCCACGTACTCAGATATAAGTGTTGGGATTTTCTGATGTGATTGTAGTTTACTACATGATCATATGTGAGTGCTGGGCATGCCTTTCTGATGGGTAGGTCAGATATAAGTGCTGGGCGAAGACCTACCTGACGGCTAGGCCTACAACCAGCATGAAAAAGGGCTGGCTTTGTAGAACTTCTTGTGATGAGAAGAATCATGAGATAGCACCAGGGATGATCCAGATCGAGTGATGATCGAGATCTAGTGATGATAGCCAGTGATGATCTAGATCTAGTGAGGATCTAGATCTAGTGATGATGATTCAGCAGTGATGATCCCAATCAAGTGATGATCTAGATCCAGAGATGATGCTCTAGAGATGATCCAGATCGAGCGATGATCTAGATCTAGAGATGATGCTCTAGAGATGATCCAGATCAAGTGATAATCCAGATCCAGTGATGATGCCCAGTGATGATCCAGATCGAGTGATGATATAGATTCAGTGATGATGATCCAGATCGAGTGATGATCCAGATCCAGTGATGATGATCCATATCGAGTGATGATCTAGATTCAGTGACGATGTTCGAGATCGAGTATGATCCAGTGACAATGATCTAGATCGAGTGATGATCTATATCTAGATGAAGATGACCTAAAGATGAAGATGACTTGAAGATGAAGATGACGAGAACTCAATGATGATTCAGATGATACAGAGAAGAATACTTGTGCTAATAAATTGTGTTAAGAGAATACCTTCCTAGTTAAGAGGGAGTGTTGATGTAATTGTAACTTCAGAATGTATTCACTTGTATTTCTTATCTTATGTAACCCGATGTTCATTCTGGGATGTATTGTAATGTATTTGAGTCATGTCATACCCCGATGTTTATTCCGGGAAGTTTCTATAATGCAAAAGTCATGTCAAGTCATTGTTAGTAACCCTCCTATTGGTCAAGGGTTAAATTCTCCATAGTTGTGGGGCCCTTGGGCTATTAGACTATCCTAGTGAATTCGACCCTAGGTGAGTCATTGTAAGTTGGGGCAATAGTACCCACCATTGTGTTACCCTCCTATTGGTCAGAGGAGGCAAAGTCCCCACAAGTGGTGGGGCACTAGGGTTATTAGACACTCCTAGAGATGTCGGCTCTAGTAAGGAATTGTTAAGTGAGGACGAAATGTTGGAGTGCACTTCAAGTGAATGAAAGAATATAAATAGAGAGTGAGCCTCTCTATTTATCTCACTTTCAACACTCACACTCACTCATTGAGGCACATGAGTGAGAGGAGAATCTCTCTCAGTGAGAGAGAGAGAGACTGCTGCTGTGTGGAGATCATCTTACTGTTTTGGGGCTTTTACTGTTTTGGTGCTGATTCTATATCTTAGGAAGTTGCAGGGTTTTCTTCATTTATGGTTTCCCTGAGGAAAACTCTTTGTGTCTCTTGTCTCTTGTGATGTGCTTATGTTTTATTGCTATGCTTGTTATTCTCTAAGTGAAAAGATCCTAAGATCATAATGCTAGCTTATATGATGAAAAACTAACATGGTATCAGAGCTAACTTGAGAAGAAGACATTGTGCAGATATAGAAACTAGGGATTCTTACGTTTTGGGTCTCTCTCCACAATCTATCAGCAAAATTATTCTAGGTTGACTCTCCATTGAAGGGTGCATCTTTCTGTTGAAGCAGAATTCTATTCCGAGCATTTTCAATTTTCGATGTGGAAATTAGGGCTTTATACAGAAGAGGAATTTTTGAGTGAGACCAGCATAGGATTTTTCTACTCATAAAAACTGAAGTTTAGAGACTTGGATGAATAAATTTGGTTGGGTGAAACTCTGGGAAAGTAAAACCCTAGTTTGACCACGAGCTAGAAAAACCCTAAATACTAAAATTGCTAAGTTTTGGTACATTCGCTATATTCTAAGGTTGCCGATGGATCAGGAGCTGAAACTTTCAAGGTCCCAATATAACATCCTGGTGAATAATGTATCCAAATTTCAGCCTCCGATTCGCTATATTCGGGGAGATATAATCCATCCAAGATAGGGTTCTAGCCTCTTCTAGAATTCATCCCCAAACAATACACCTGAGGAGAATTGCAATATCTTGGGCTACAGAGGTCCAAATGGAATTCCTAAATATGTTCCAAAAAGGGCACAGAATCTAATTTTGGTGTTCCAAATAGAAGACTCAAAAGATGAACCAGTGACACATGGAATTCCATACAACTTCGCTGTTTTGAACAGTCCTGTAACAGGTCACCTTGGGAAACGAATCATAAATCCCAAATGGTGAAACCAATTCTGATCAAAAATATCGTGTTGGATCAGGGACATGTGAGGTTACCTCAGTGCACAATTTCAAACATAGAGGAGCATAAATTTCAGAGATATCACAGAAACAGTAACAGGCATTTATGCAGAAGAAATTGGAGAACTAGGGCTTCTTGTTCCAGGAGCTTCCCTTCACTGTTTTCAGAAAAAGAGTACATTGGACAGCTCCATTTGAAGAGATCTATCTGTCTATATAATCAGATCTGAAAGATTCCAAGTTTTTAAAATTAGAGTTTTTGTGACAAACCCTAGATCAGCTAGCTCCAGAACCAGGACGGATACCTCAAATTGGTAAGATCTAGTCCTTTGTTATTTTCATTTGAGGTTCTCATTTCAAAGTGATCTATCACATCAGCTTGATGATACGCTTGGTGAAGTTGACAACTTCCAAGCATGTAAGTATATGATCTCTCTGAAGAAAATGAATTGGACACCTACATGAGTATAGAGGTTCCAGTTTCAGAGGGAGATGAGGCTAGAAGCGTTACACAAGAAGAACTTTGTCAAGGCCAAGAAGATCATGGTGGATTTAGTCACGGATCAACTTGTACCACAAGTGTCTCGCTAAAGACACCGATGAGGTTTGATTCCTTGACCAAGCTATTTGAAGGGAAGAACATATGTCAAAAGATGACCTTAAGAAACCAGTTGAAGAATGTGAAGATCCAGAATGCAGAGACCATGTAGTCATAAGGGTCTCTCAAATCAAAGAACAACTTGAAGTGGTAAAAGAAGAAGTGAATAATGTAGAAGTGGTGATAGCCATGTTGAATGGCCTCCCAGGCTCATGAATCCATTCATGTGAGGAATGTGTGGCAGAAGGAATTAATTACTTTCAATAGAATATGGGAAGAAGAAGAAACTCGACTCATAAGAAGAGAAGAGAAGATGGGAGCAACTGAAGATCAAGCCCTCACCATCCAAAGAATATCCCTCAACCGATGAGGAATACGAAGGACTCAACTCTTGAAGAACCTCTTATCCATCCTAGCATTTGGATAAGAAATGATGCTATTATGAATGAAGAAGACGATGAAGCTGAAGGATCAAGAAGGAGTCTACCTATGAAACAAATAAAGATAAGTACTCAATTGTCATTTCATGATATTGTTTCATTATGCACTTGTTTGTATTCAATTGATGTATTATGCATGATAGGATGTTTGCATTAATGACAATATACTACTAATATGCATGTGATGGGTAAGTATCTCATGGTGCTATACAACTCTCCATTGCTACTTATCTAGAATGAAACCTCTTTGCTGACATATTGGATTAGTGCACAATCTCAATATTGTCCTGGTAGAGATGGAAGGCATCTAGAAAGTTTCAGTGAGATATGGATGAATGTTGTACTGGCTAAAGTAGTTGCATAATCATATATTTATGCATAAGAACTTGCTATTATAAATATTCCTTATGAAATGTTTCTAACCATACAACTGCATTTGACTTGTAGGAAAGATCACATACATAATCACCTACAAGAAAAGAAGAATGAAGACCTGTTTCGAAGAACAAGTGACGACAGTTCAAGATGAAGAATAATATGACGAATGCAGTGGCATCATTAATGCAGAACCTTCAAGCTATGAAGAAGTAGCCAAGAAGAAAGGGAAGACCAGTTCAAGAAGAATGATGTCTAGGATGCAGTATCGACACATGAAGAGAAGTTCATAGTTCCATCATGCAGTAGATGGAAACATCATAGGATACAAAGCAAGACTCGTGGCATGAGGCTTCTCACGAAAAGAAGGCATAGACTACGAAGAGACATTTGCAGCCACTAGAAGTGAAGTCACATGACATGCATTATCATGTGTGCAAATGAAAGAAGGCATTGTACAAGTTTAGAAGACACCCATGGGATAACACATACATGATGATCTTGATGAATATATTAACCTTTTCCACAAGGTCGATAAAGGATGACAAGCTCATAGATGGATGTGAGAAGAACTTTTGAAAAAGTTCAAAATAGAGGATCTTGGTATCCAATGATCCTAGATGGATACTACTTGTCACTCCAGTACAAAATGTTTCCGTGCATAGAGTACAAAAGACAGAGGGAGTATGATGCTATGCTTCAGAGGGAGTGACTACAGAAGATCCTGAGGTTCGACATGGTATGACAGGATGGATAGATTACTGATGACTCTAGGATTTACTGAGAGTAAAGTGGATTCCAACCTTTGCCTCAAGGTTGAAGACGGAAGACCAGTGATGCTCCTGTTATGTGTCGATGCACTATAGTTCTAGGCATGGGAGTGCGGACAAGGGAAGTATGCACTAGAGATCCTGAATAGGTTCAAGATGATGGACTGCATGACCACACCTATGGCATCGAACCTAAAGTTGGTAAGTGATGGTTCATCAGAGATGGTTGATGCTACGATGTATCGTCAAATGATTGGGTCCTTGATGTACCTGATGAACACAAGACCAGACATTTGATTTGCTGTGAACACCTTGAGCCAGTTCTTGACAAATCCGAGAAATGTTCACTTGATTGTTGCAAAGCATATTCTGAGGTACCTGAAGGGTACAGTTGATTATGGGCTCAAGTATGATGCTAATCAGAATATTAACTTGGAGGGTTATGTTGATTTAGATTGGGCAGGCAGTGCCATCGATAGGAAGAGCACTTCAGGGTGTTGCTTCAGTATGGGATCAGGAGTGATCTTTTGGTTTAGTAGGAATCAAATCATTGTGGCACTGAGTACAGCTGAAGCAGAGTATGTCGCAGCTTGTTCAGCTAGTTGTGAGGTAGTATGGCTATGGAAGCTACTGTCTGATTTATTTGATCTCCAATTGGATGCTACTTGTATACACTGTGACAACCAGAGTTGCGTGAAGTTGTCAGAGAATCAAGTGTTTCATGACAAGTTGAATCATATCGAGATCAAGTACCACTATATCAGGGATATGGTGCAGAAGGGAGCAGTGAATCTCCAGTATGTTGCGACGGAGGAAGAGATAGCTGATGTATTAACGAAGCCATTGGCTAGAGTGAAGTTTGAGTACTTTAGGGAGAAGCTTGGTGTTCTCCAGATTGAGGTTTCCACCAAGAGAAAGTGATGAGATCCATAGACATTCTGACATGGTGAGATGATTGGTTCTTTCCATGGTCAGATGTAAGGGATGAGCCATTCTATCATGGTTAGAGGATTGGTTACTTCCAAAACAGATATGAGTGCTAAGATCCATAGCCATTCTGACATGGTGAGAGGATTGGTTCCTTCCATGGTCAGATGTAGGGCTGAGCCATTCTGTCATCATGATAGGGTTGCTCCCTTCCATGTTAGATATTATTACTGGCCATTCTGTCGAGTAGGATAGATGTAAGGGCAATTGCCATTCTAGGAATGGAGGCACCTGGTCAATTACTAGGATCACTCAGTGTAGGACTGAGTAGCCATTCTGATGTGACAGAGGGATGTGGTCCCACTTGATTAGATCTAAGGGCTGAACCATTCTGTCATGCCTAAAGGATTAAGTTCCTTCCATGTCAGATGTGAGTGTTGGCCATTCTGATGAGCAGGTCGGATATAAGTGCAACTACCATTCTGAGAATGGAGGCACCTGGTCAGTTACCAGGTAGCTCAGTCGAGGACTGAGGGGAATTCCTATATGATTGTTGGGATGTGTTCCCTCATGATCAGATGTGAGTGCAAGCCCTTCCATCACTGTGAGCAGGATGTGTTCCCACCTTGATGGATGTAAGTGTAGAGCCTTTCTGATGCGACTGAGGGATGTGTTCCCAAGCGCTCAGATGTAAGTGCAGGAGCCTTTCTGATGTGACCGAGGGATGTGTTCCCACACACTAAGATGTAAGTGTAGGATCCTTTCTGATGTCACTGAGGGATGTGTTCCCACATGCCAAGATGTAAGTACAGGAGCCTTTCTGATGCGACTGAGGGATGTGTTCCCGCATGCTCAGATGTAAGTGCATGAGCCTTTCTGATGCGACTGAGGGATGTGTTCCCATGTGCTTAGATGTAAGTGCAGGAGCCTTTCTGATGTGACTGAGGTATGTGTTCCCACGTGCTTAGATGTAAGTGCAGAGCCTTTTTGGTGCGATTAAGGGATGTGTTCCCACGTGCTCAGATGTAAGTGCAGAGCCTTTCTGATGTGACTAAAGGATCTGTTCCCACGTACTCAGATATAAGTGTTGGGCCTTTTTGATGTGATTGTAGTTTACTACATGATCAGATGTGAGTGTTGGGCATGCCTTTCTGACGGGTAGGTCAGATATAAGTGCTGGGCGAAGACCTACCTGATGGCTAGGCCTACAACCAGCATGAAAAAGGGCTGTCTCTGTAGAACTTTATGTGATGAGAAGAATCATGAGATAGCACTAGGGATGATCCAGATCGAGTGATGATCGAGATCCAGTGATGATAGCCAGTGATGATCTAGATCGAGTGAGGATCTAGATCTAGTGATGATGATTCAGCAATGATGATTCAGATCGAGTGATGATCTAGATCCAGAGATGATGCTCTACAGATGATCTAGATCAAGTGATTATCTAGATCCAGAGATGATGCTCTAGAGATGATCCAGATCGAGTGATAATCCAGATCCAGTGATGATGCCCAGTGATGATCCAGATCGAGTGATGATCTA
Source organism: Pseudotsuga menziesii (assembly GCA_001517045.1). Taxonomy (NCBI): domain Eukaryota; kingdom Viridiplantae; phylum Streptophyta; class Pinopsida; order Pinales; family Pinaceae; genus Pseudotsuga; species Pseudotsuga menziesii. The sequence continues at coordinate 251,671 of LPNX010399791.1, read as the reverse complement.
GATTCAGTGATGATGATCCAGATCGAGTGATGATCCAGATCCAGTGATGATGATCCAGATCGAGTGATGATATAGATTCAGTGACGATGTTCCAAATCGAGTATGATCCAGTGACAATGATCTAGATCGATTGATGATCTAGATCCAGATGAATATGACCTAAATATGAAGATGAGTTGAATATGAAGATGACGAGAACTCAATGATGAGTCAGATGATACAGAGAAGAAGACTTGTGCTAATAAATTGTGTTAAGAGAATACCTTCCTAGTTAAGAGGGAGTGTTGATGTAATTGTAACTTCAGAATGTATTCACTTGTATTTCTTATCTATTGTAACCCGATGTTCATTCTGGGATGTATTGTAATGTATTTGAGTCATGGAATACCCCGATGTTTATTCCGGGAAGTTTCTATAATGAGAAAGTCATGTCAAGTCATTGTGGGTAACCCTCCTATTGGTCAAGGGTTAAAGTATCGACAGTTGTGGGGCCCTTGGGATATTAGACTATCCTAGTGAATTCAAACCTAGGTGAGTCATTGTAAGTCAGGGTAATAGTCCACACCATTGTGTTACCCTCCTATTGGTTAGAGGAGGCAAATTCCCCACAAGTGGTGGGGCACTAGGGTTATTAGACACTCCTAGAGATGTCGGCTCTAGTAAGGAATTGTTAAGTGACGCCGACATGTTGGAGTGCACTTCAAGTGAACGAAAGAATATAAATAGAGAGTGAGGCTGTCTATTTATCTCACTTGCAACACTCACACTCACTCATTGAGGCGCATGAGTGAGAGGAGAATATCTCTCAGTGTGAGAGAGAGAGACTGCTGCTGTGTGGAGATCATCTTACTATTTTGGGGCTTTTACTATTTTGGTGCTGATTCTATATCTGAGGAAGTTGTGGGGTTTTCTCCATTTATGGTTTCCCTGAGGAAAACTCTTTGTGTCTCTTGTCTCTTGTGATGTGCTTATGTTTTATTGCTATGCTTGTTATTCTCTCAGTGAAAAGATCTTAAGATCATAATGCTAGCTTATATGATGAAAAACTAACATGGTATCAGAGCTAACCTGAGAAGAAGACATTATGCATCTATAGAATCTAGGGATTCTTACTTTTTGGGCCTCTCTCCACAATCTATCATCAAAATTATGCTAGGCTGACTCTCCATTGAAGGGCGCATCTTTCTGTCGAAGCGGAATTCGATTCCGAGCATTTGTAGTTTTCGATGCGAAAATTAGGGCTTTCTACAGAAGAGGAATTTTTGAGTGAGACTAGCATAGGATTTTTATCCTCATCAAAACTTAAGTTTAGAGACCTGGATTAAGAAATTTGGTTGGGTGAAATTCTGGGAAATTCAAACCCTAGTTTGACCCCGAGCTAGAAAATCCCTAAATACTAAAATTGCTAAGTTTTGGTACATTCGCTATATTATGAGATTGGAAATGGATCATGAGCTAAAAATTGCAGGGGCCCAATATTAAATCCTTATGAATAATGTGTCCAAATTTTAGCCTTCGATTCGCTATATTCAGGGAGATATAATCCATCCAATTTAGGGTTCTAGCCTCTTCTAGAATTCATCCCCAAACAGGACACCTGGGGAGAATTGCAATATCTTTGGCTACAGAGGTCCAAATGGAATTCCTAAAAATATTCCAAAAGGGCATAGAATCTAATTTTTGTGGTCCAAAGAGAAGACTCAAAAGATGAACCAGTGACATGTGGAATTCCATACAACTTCACTGTTTTGAACAGTCCTGTAACAGGTCACCTTGGGAAACGAATCATAAATCCCAAATGGTGAAACCAGTTCTGATGAAACCTATGGTGTTGGATCAGGAGCATGGGAGGATACCTTAGTGAGAAAGTTCATACATAGAGGAGCAGTAATTTCAGAGATATCACAGAAAAAGTAACAGGAATTTATGCAGAAGAAATTGGAGAACTAGGGCTTCTTGTTCAGGGAGCTTCCCTCCACTGTTTTCAGAAAAGGAGTACATTGGATAGCTCCATTTGAAGAGACCTATCTGTCTATCTAATCAGATATGAAAGAGTTCAGGTTTTGAAAATTAGAGTTTTTGTGACAAACCCTAGATCAGCTAGCTCCAGAACTAGGACGGACACCTCAAATTGGTAAGATCTAATCCTTTGCTATTTTCATTTGAGGTTCTCATTTCAAAGTGATCTATCACATCAGATTGATGATACGATTGGTGAAGTTGACAACTTCCAAGCATGGAAGTATATGATCTCTCTGAAGAAAATGAATTGGACACCTACATGAGTATAGAGGTTCCAGTTTCAGAGGGAGATGAGGCTAGAAGCGTTACACAAGAAGAAATTGGTCAAGTCCAAGAAGATCATGGTTGATTTAGTCACGGATCAACTTGTACCACAAGTGTCTCGCTAAAGACACCGATGAGGTTTGATTCCTTGACCAAGCTATTTGAAGGGAAGAACATATGTCAAAAGATGACCTTAAGAAACCAGTTGAAGAATGTGAAGATCGAGAATGTAGAGACCATGTAGTCATAAGTGTCTCTCAAATCAAAGAACAACTTGAAGCGGTAAAATAAGAAGTGAATAATGTAGAAGTGGTGATAGCCATATTAAATGGCCTCCCAGGATCATGAATCCATTCATGCGAGGAATGTGTGCTAGAAGGAATTAATTACTTTCATCAGACTCTGGGAAGAAGAAGAAACTCGACTCATAATAAGAGAAGAGAAGATGGGAGCAACTGAAGATCAAGCCCTCACCATCCAAAGAAGATCCCTCAACCGATGAGGAATACGAAGGACTCAACTCTTGAAGAACCTCTTATCCATCCTAGCATTTGGATAAGAAATGATGCTATTATGAATGAAGAAGACGATGAAGCTGAAGGATCAAGAAGGAGTCTACCTACGAAACAAATAAAGATAAGTACTCAATTGTCATTTCATGATATTGTTTTGTTATGCACTTGTTTGTATTCAGTTGATGTATTATGCATGATAGGATGTTTGCATTAATGATAGTATACTACTAATATGCATGTGATGGGTAAGTATCTCATGGTGCTATACAACTCTCCATTGCTACTTATCTAGAATAAAACCTCTTTGCTGACATATTGGATTAGTGCACAATCTCAATATTGTCCTGGTAGAGATGGAAGGAATCTAGAAAGTTTTAGTGAGATATGGATGAATGTTGTATTGGGTAAAGTAGTTGCATGATCATATATTTATACATAAGAACTTGCTATTATAAATATTCCTTATGAAATGTTTCTAAACATACAACTGCATTTGAGTTCTAGGAAAGATCACATACATAATCACCTACAAGAAAAGAAGAATGAAGACTTGTTTCGAAGAACAAGTGACGACAGTTCAAGATGAAGAATAATATGACGAATGCAGCGACATCATTAATGCAGAACCTTCAAGCTATGAAGAAGTAACCAAGAAGAAAGGGAAGACCAGTTCAAGAAGAATGATGTCTAGGATGCAGTATCGACACATGAAGAGAAGTTCATAGTTCCATCATGCAGTAGATGGAAACATCATAGGATACAAAGCAAGACTGGTAGCACGAGGCTTCTCACCAAAAGAAGGCATAGACTACGAAGAGACATTTGCAGCCACTAGAAGTGAAGTCACATGACATGAATTATCATGTGTGCAAATGAAAGAAGGCATTGTACAAGTTTAGAAGACACCCATGGGATAACACATACATGATGAGCTTGATGAATATCTTAACATTTTCCACAAGGTCGATAAAGGATGACAAGCTCACAGATGGATGTGAGAAGAACTTTTGAAAAAGTTCAAAATAGAGGATATTGGTATCCAATGATCCTAGATGGATACTACTTGTCACTCCAGTACAGAATGTTTCAGTGCATAGAGTATGAAAGATAGAGGGAGTATGATGCTATGCTTTAGAGGGAGTGACTACAAAAGATCCTGAGGTTCGAGATGGTATGACATGATGGATAGATTACTAATGACTCTAGGCTTTACTGAGAGTAAAGTGGATTCCAACCTTTGCCTCAAGGTTGAAGATGGAAGACCAGTGATGCTCCTATTATGTGTCGATGCACTATTTTTCTAGGCATGGAAGTGTGGACAAGGAAAGTATGCACTAGAGATCCTGAATAGGTTCAAGATGATGGACTGCATGACCACACCTATGGCATCAAACCTAAAGTTGTTAAGTGATGGTTCATCAGAGATGGTTGATGCTATGATGTATCGTCAGATGATTGGGTCCTTGATGTACCTGACAAAAACAAGACCAGACATTTGATTTGCTGTGAACACCTTGAGCCAGTTCTTGACAGATCCGAGAAATGTTCACTTGATTGTTGCAAAGCATATTCTGAGGTACCTGAAGGGTACAGTTGATTATGGGCTCAAGTATGATGCTAATCAAAATATTAACCTGGAGGGTTATGTTGATTCAGATTGGGCAGGAAGTGCCATCGATAGGAAGAGCACTTCAGGGTGTTGCTTCAGTATGGGATCAGGAGTGATATTTTGGTTTAGTGGGAAGCAATCCTGTGTGGCACTGAGTACAGCTGAAGCAGAGTATGTTGCAGCTTGTACATCTAGTTGTGAGGCAGTATGGCTATGGAAGCTACTGTCTGATTTATTTGATTTCCAGTTGGATGCTACTTGTATACATTGTGACAACCAAAGTTACGTGAAGTTGTCAGAGAATCAAGTGTTTCATGACAAGTTGAAGCATATTGAGATCAAGTACCACTATATCATGGATATGGTGCAGAAGGGAGCAGTGAAGCTCCAGTATGTTGCGACAGAGGAAGAGATAGCTGATGTATTGATGAAGCCATTGGCTAGAGTGAAGTTCGAGTACTTCAGGGAGAAGCTTGGTGTTCTCTAGATCGAGGTTTCCTCCAAGAGAAAGTGATGAGATCCATAACCATTCTGACATGGTGAGAGGATTGGTTCTTTCCATGGTCAGATGTAAGGGCTAAGCCATTTTGTCATGGTGAGAGGATTGGCTCCTTCCATAATAGATATGAGTGTTGAGATCCATAACCATTCTGACATGGTGAGAGGATTGATTCCTTCCATTGTCGTATGTAAGGGCTGAGACATTCTTTCATGGTGATAGGGTTGCTCCCTTCCATGTTAGATATGATTACTGGCCATTCTGTCGAGTAGGACAGATGTAAGGGAAATTGCCATTCTAGGAATGGAGGCACCTAGTTAGTTACCAGGATCACTCAGTGTAGGACTGAGTAGCCATTCTGATGTGACAGAGGGATGTGTTCCCACTTGATCAGATATAAGGGCTGAACCATTCTGTCACGGCTAAAGGATTAATTTACTTCCATGTCAGATGTGAGTGTTGTCCATTCCAATGAGAAGGTCGGATATAAGTGCAACTACCATTCTGAGAATGGAGGCAGCTGGTCAGTTACCAGGTAGCTCAATCGAGGACTGGGGACCATTCTGATATGATTGTTGGGATGTGTTTCCTCATGATCAGATGTGAGTGCAAGTCCTTCCATCACTGTGAGCAGGATGTGTTCTCGCCTTGATGGATGTAAGTGTAGATCCTTTATAATGCGACTGAGGGATGTGTTCCCAAGCGCTCAGATGTAAGTGCAGGAGCCTTTCTGATGCGACCGAGGGATGTGTTCCCACATGCTCAGATGTAAGTGCAGGAGCCTTTCTGATGTGACTGAGGGATGCATTCCCATGTGCTCAGATGTAAGTGCATGAGCCTTTTTGATGCGACTGAGGGATGTGTTCCCACATGCTCAGATGTAAGTGCAGGAGCCTTTCTGATGCGATTGAGGGATGTGTTCCCACGTGCTTAGATGTAAGTGCAGGAGCCTTTCTGATGCAACTGAGGGATGTGTTCCCACATGCTCAGATGTAAGTGCAGAGCCTTTCTGATGCGATTAAGGGATGTGTTCCCACGTGCTTAGATGTAAGTGTAGAGCCTTTCTGATGTGACTGAGGGATGTGTTCCCACGTACTCAGATATAAGTGTTGGGCCTTTCTGATGTGATTGTAGTTTACTACATGATTAGATGTGAGTTCTGGGAATGCCTTTCTGACGGGTAGGTCAGATATAAGTGTTGGGCGAAGACCTACCTGATGGCTAGGCCTACAACCAGCAAGAAAAAGGGCTGGCTCTGTAGAACTTCCTATGATGAGAAGAATCATGAGATAGCACCAGGGATGATCCAGATCGAGTGATGATCGAGTTCCAGTGATGACAGCTAGTGATGATCTAGATCGAGTGAGGATCTAGATCTAGTGATGATGATTCAGCAGTGATGATCCAGATCGAGTGATGATCTAGATCCAGAGATGATGCTCTAGAGATGATCCAGATCGAGTGATGATCTAGATCCAGAGATAATGATCTAGAGATGATCCAAATCGAGTGATAATCCATATCCAGTGATGATTCCCAGTGATGATCCAGATCGAGTGATGATATAGATTCAGTGATGATGATCCAAATCCAGTGATGATCCAGATCCAGTGATGATGATCCAGATCAAGTGATGATCTAGATTCAATGACGATGTTCCAAATCGAGTATGATCCAGTGACAATGATCTAGATCAAGTGATGATCTAGATCCAGATGAAGATGACCTAAAGATGAAGATGACTTGAAGATGAAGATGATGAGAAATTAATGATGATTCAGATGATACAGAGAAGAAGACTTGTGCTAATAAATTGTGTTAAGAGAATACCTTCCTAGTTAAGAGGGAGTGTTGATGTAATTGTAACTTCAGAATGTATTCACTTGTATTTCTTATCTATTGTAACCCGATGTTAATTCTGGGATGTATTTGAGTCATGCCATACCCTGATTTTTTTTCTGGGAATTTTCTATAATGAGAAAGTCATGTCAAGTCATTGTGGGTAACCCTCCTATTGGTCAAGGGTTAAAGTCTCCACAGTTGTGGGGCCCTTGGGCTATTAGACTATCCTAGTGAATTCGACCCTAGGTGAGTCATTGTAAGTCGGGGCAATAGTACCCACCATTGTGTCACCCTCCTATTGGTCAGAGGAGGCAAAGTCCCCAAAAGTGGTGGGGCACTAGGGTTATTAGACACTCCTAGAGATGTCGGCTCTAGTAAGGAATTGTTAAGTGAGGTCGACATGTTGGAGCGCACTTCAAGTGAACGAAAGAATATAAATAGAGAGTGAGGCTCTCTATTTATCTCACTTGCAACACTCACACTCACTCATTGAGGCGCATGAGTGAGAGGAGAATCTCTCTCAGTGTGAGAGAGAGAGACTACTGTTGTGTGGAGATCATCTTACTATTTTGGTGTTGATTCTATCTCTGAGGAAGTTACGGGGTTTTCTCCATTTATGGTTTCCCCAAGGAAAACTCTTTGTGTCTCTTATCTCTTGTGATGTGCTTATGTTTTAATGCTGTGCTTGTTATTCTCTCAGTGAAAAGATCCTAAGATCATAATGCTAGCTTATATGATGAAAAAATAACACCCTCAACTCCTAAATTGAATGTTATCCAGAGTAGTACATCCTCTTCACTCACCTCTCATGTTATTATGCCTATGCCTTCTCATAATATGACGCAAACCTCCTCTTTGATATCTACAGGTATTGCCACACCCTCCATTGATGAGATAAGAGATGAATTCCATGAGGACATTGTAATATCTCTTGGAGATTATCATTATAGCAAATCTGATAAATCAATGGTTAAGAGAGGGAAAAAGTGGAGTAGAGATCAAAGTGATGTGGATACATCTATTTCTAATGAGATTGTATGGACTCAACAATCTAGTGATCCATAGGTGGATGCTACAGATGTTGCTTTTGTTTTGGAGGCTTTTACAGGTGCTAACTTTCATGTCGTCAATACTTTGAACAGGGAATTTGATAAGAAGAAGGCATAAATTATCATATTAAAGTAGGAACTGGAACATGTCAGAAAACAACATGAGAACCAAATTAATAATTTGGTAAAGAAATTTGATGATATGTATAATGAATTATAGGTAAAGAATGTTGCTCTTCAGGATTAGTTACAGAAAGAGAAGACTACCCATGCTACTTTTGCACAGAAGGTAGTTTTGTTGGAAAAACAATGTGAAGATGCAACTGCAAGTGCAACTTCATATTCATTTTTTAAGTTCTCTCAAGAGGAATTCAAGGAGCTAGCTCTTCAAACCAATAGGGAGCATCATGATTTAATCAGTGAGCTGCTTAAGCCTTTGGACAACATTTTTGAAACTCATGTAACTTTTGATAAAATGTCTTTTTCTTTAGAAGATCTGGTTGACAAAAGGAAACAATATTCAAAAGCATATGATGAAGTTACAGATTGGAAAATGTATATGAAAGACAATCCAGAAAACATTACCATTCTCATCAATTTCCAGTTAAAGAAAATCAGGATTGTCCTGCGAGCTTGGAAGGATCTAGATGAAACAGTTTCTGAAGCTATGAAGAAGGTATAAGCCATTTGTGGGAGGAAATGGTATGATGTAGACAATATAATGGATGATTTATGTGTTCGTGCAATGGTACTCATTGACAAGGCATGTCCACCATGGTTAATGATTGAACATGTTAAGAAGTGAAGGGATGAAGTGGAAGAGAAGATCGAGGGTCTTGACCATATCGGTATCGATGATGTGGATCGGTTAATAAAATGAACATTTTCAGTTGAAGGGAAAATACACATCTATATTTGTGTTTGGCATAAGCTAGCCAAAAATGAAATAGAAGATCATAAGTGCAACACCCAACTTGGCATTGAATCTGCTAGTTATCCTGATATAGAGGTGTTGTTAGGTATATGGAAAATATGGAGGGATTTTTTGGGATATTAGTTTTGTAAAGGTTATTTGATCCCCTTTTGAGGAAAATTCATTCTTTTTTAATAATTATTTAAGAGGTAGTTTCCAGAGGTATGGAACTGACTTTTGGAGAAGGAAAGATTGGCACAAGAGACTGGAGAACACCTTTGTTTTTCATGAGGTTTATGTAATTTCTTGCTAAAATATGAATCAATACAATATTGTTATTTCACATCTCTTGTCATTTATTTGATTGAATTTTTTTGACAGATCTCATTTTTTGTTGTTTCAAATGGCCAGATGATGCTCTGGTTTACTTGAAATTGATAAATGTATTTATTTATAACTTAGATTTATCTTTGTTACTAATTAATGCATTGATAAAGCTTTTAAGGAATTTTTTCTTTTAAACGTCTTTATCTATTTCTGTAAGTGATTGAAGAGTGAAACTTAGCAGCAAAATATGTTGGTTTGTCAACTGACATGTGCTATGCAGGTTAACTTTGAATGATATAATCTTAAGTTGATTTCAATTGATTTTTATTAATTGATTGTAAGTTAGGTGATAAGTTCCTAATCTATTTTGCATTTCTGTTGATTGGATGAAGATACTTGTCTATTTTACACGTATGGTTCACCTGTAAATTAATTCAACATATTCTTTAAGTAGGTTAAATTTAGATCATGTTTTCTTTTACTAGTTAGATCTGAGTTTCCTTTTTCTTTACATCACCCACCTTGTTTTCAAATCTTTGAAACAGATCCTCTGTGGATCAAACTCACAAAATCCAAGAGAGGCTATTGAAATATCCATGGGAGATCACTACCTTAAATAGCTCGAGGATAAAGAAATACTTGCGTGAGATTGCTTGAAACCTTTGGTTGGGTTTTCTTCCTATGTTGCAACTATTAGACACCATTTTCAGCCATATACACAACTAAGGATTCAAAAAATGGAGCTAGAAGGAGGGCCAACACATCATCCCTAAACAAAACATTCAAAGAAATCCTTTAGAAAGAGATCTAATTATCACTCGTAGTCCCGCCCAGATGTCTACGTCCGGGAAACAAATAACACAAGGTTTAGATGCCATCTAAGCTACCCCTGGACAAGAATGGAGTAGCCCATCAAACAGATACGCTCTCATATCACCTACTTTAGGACCCATCAGAGTTGAACAACTATTGAAGGGTAACTCTGATAATGTTGTTGAGATTCAAAGACGGTTCGCTGAAGAACGTCTAAACTAGAATCTCCCCCAAGGTAATAATCAAGGTAAACTTAACTCAAGTGACCAAAATTTTGAAAGACATCATGACCTTTTTAGTGAACCATTTAACCCTCATTTAGATCTAGATTAATTTTTTCAGGAGCCAACCACTCCTCGACATAGCATCCAAGCAAGAGGACCACCCCCATCTCCTCCCTCTTCTTCATCTTCCTTAGACGAATCATCAGATTCTAGATCTTCGACCTCGTTAGAGGAATATATTCCTATGGATGACGAATGACCTAACAGGCCTTGGTTGGATGGAGATGTTGTGTCTCTTTTAAGTAAACAACATAGGTTGCCTAAAAACCCTGAGAAGTGGATTCCAAAATTTAATACATATGACAAAATTCCTGTGGAAGACAACATCAAATCTTTTATGTAGGCCATCAGACTTAGGAACGTCATACATGAAGACATGGTTTGCAGAATATTCCCTTACACTTTTGAGGAAAAAGCTTCTACCTGGTATTTTTCCTTAGAAGCTAGTTCCATCCCATCATGGGATGTGTTTTCTGAACTCTTCATCAGAAACTTGGGGATGACAAGACCCCAAAGGAGTTAGTCATAGATATTTCTTCCATGAATACTAAGGGTAAATAAAGGGTCAAAGATTACAATCACTGATTTTCATATTTGAAGAATAGGGTTCCAAGTGCAATACTTCTTTTTGAGGACTTACTGGTAGCTTACTATATTAAGGGTCTCCCAGCTCAAATAGACATGTGGGTTAAAAGGGCTCATAAGGAGTCCTTGCAAGACACCTTATACAAAGAAATATAATCTGAAAGGGACATGTTATGTATTAAGGACAAGGCTGACACATCATCTGAACAAGCGTCTACCTCGTGCAAGAAAAGTGTTAGTTCTCCTAGACCCACTGCTACTAGTCAAGATCTATTCAATATGAGTGAAGTGAAGAAGATCCTCCAAAGAATGTCTAATGAGAAGGTGGATCTCAAGAAAACTAACAATGAAAATCACTCCAACAATAGGGGATTTAATAGGCCACCTCTTAGGAGACCCAACCAACCTCCTAAAAATCCACCACCTCCAAATCCTAGCGAGGGATTCACATCAAAAGAAATATTTTCTGTCTTGAAAGCATTAGCTACAAGAACACCATACATTCCTAAACCCTCTGAATATCATTCCACTCAATATTCACAACCTCCCCAAGAGGAAGAGGAAAAGGACCAGTACGTCAACACTGTGAGTTTCTTTTCAGAAGAAGAGGAAGAATATCCTGACATAGTTTTCAACCTAAAACACACACACAATACCATATCTAAAGGGCCACCTCTCCAGGAATCATCACCTATGACATAGGCTCCCAGCAAAGGTAAAACCCAATCTCAAAAAGACACTCTCATTCTTGATCCAGAATACAATTTGGACAAGGATCTAAAAAGAGTCAAGGAAAACATATCTTTATTTGAACTTCTCAAAATCCCTCCCATAAGGGGTTCCTGTCCCAAAATAATGATAATAAAACAACCTAGAGAAGCTCAGAATAACAAACTTGACTCTTCTCCTCGACCAAATCACCCAAAACCTGGAAGCAAGGGCACTCCACCCTTCTTACTTACTTTTGAAATATTCAATATGAATGTACATAAGTGCATGATAGACTCAGGTGCTTCATCTAATGTCATGCCTCTTTCTGTATGTAAAAAGATGAATGATACATTGGAAGCTTGTCCTATCCAAATTGTACAATTAGACAGATCCAAAGTTAAAGTTGTAGGAATACTGAGGAATGTTCTACTTAGATTATCTGTAGATCCTTGAATTCATCAAACTATTGATATTGTGATTGCAGACATCCTAGAGACTTACTATATGTGGTTAAGTCAACATTGGTCAGAAAAACTAAAAGGTTACTTTTCTACCGATTGGTCTCACTTGTGGTTACCCCTTAATGGGCAGCCTAACAAACTCAAAGTTGACAGAGAACCATTCATGAAACAAACAGTAACTGATCTCAAGGGCTCCAATGAATCTGTCTCCTCTTTTGATAATCAAATTGAACATTTTACATTTGATACATTCTTTGGAGACTTACTTGCTGATGTTTCTCCAGCAGAGAATGTGCAAAAACAGTCTCAGATTACTTATCTTACTTCTATACCATTCTCCGGTACTATTGTACATAATGTTTATAATGTAAATACTAACTTTAGAATTGACCCTATTGTTTGGACTTTGTTTTTTGATGGCTCTAGACCTAAAGATGGAGCAGGTGGAGGATGTGTCCTTATTGATCCAAAGGGGATCAAAACAATGATCGCATGTAGATTGGATTTGAATGTACCAACAACATAGTTGAGTACGAGGCATTAGTCCAAGGACTCAGGAAAGATATTGATATGAGAGATAGAGAAATTGAATGCGTAGGATACTCTGAAAACATAGTAAAACATGTTCGAAATCAAATACATTGTTTATCTCTACGCTTAGTCAATTATCAAAGGTTGATCAGAGTTATGACTAAGTCCTTTTCATCATTTAATATCAAATCTGTTTGTAGATCACAGAACTTCAACGCTGATCTATTAGCCAATACTACATCTAGACTAATCCCTCCTGAAGGTTTGTCTCCACAAACTTTCTCTATTGAATTGATGTACAAACCTTACATACCAGATAATGTCACAAATTGGAATGTGTTCAATGATGAATAACAAATACTAGACTTCCTTTCATCCCAAGACACCTTCGAAGGTATGGCTATTAACGAAGCTGATCATGAAAAATATTTATCCGAACCTTCCAATATCATCCCCAAGTCTTTCATTAGTTTAGAAAAGTTTTACGACTTACAAGATAAGTTTAGACAGACCACCAACTGTAATACCCAGAGCTCAACCCCTGCTTTATCAATCTTGGAATTCAAATTTCCCATGATGAAAGAAGAATTTTTATTAAACTATGCAGGGAATTTAGATACGTGTTTTCCTGGACGCATAATGAACTCAGGACTTTCGACACCAGTATCATCCACCATAACAACCCAATGAAACCTGAGGTAAAACCATATCAACAGAAATTGAGGAAAATGCACCCCAGTTTAGAACCTCCTATCAAGAAAGAGCTTGATAAGCTACTCTCGGCCAGGATCATATTTCCCATCAGTCACATGCAGTGGATCACTAACTTAGTACCTGTTCGAAAGAATAATGGGGAAATCAGACTCTGTGTAGACTTCAGAAGCCTGAACCGGGCCTCTGAGAAAGACAGTTATCTTGTTCCTCCAATGGAGCATATTTTATAGAAAGTAGCCGCATCTGAGATGTTCTCACTGTTAGATGGTTTTTCAAGTTACAACCAAGTCTTAGTTTCCCTTGACGATCAACTTAAAACATCCTTCCGAACCCCTTGGGGAACATTCACATACAGATGAATGTTGTTTGGACTAATAAACGTGGGATCTACATTCCAGAGAGATATGGACATAGATTTCAAGGGATTAATTGATAATTATGTCGTTGTGTACTTAGATGATGTAACCATTTACTCTAAAAAATGACAAGATCATTTATTTTCTTAGAAATAGGTATTCGAAAGATGTAGGAGATTTGGGATTTCCATCAATCCCAAGAAGTACATATTCACTGTGACGGACGGTAAGTTGTTAGGTTTCATCATCTCAAAGGAAGGTACGATCATTGATCTAGAACGCATTGAAGCAATCTCCAATATCGACCTCCCTAACACCCAAAAGGCAATGCAGTCATTCTTGGGTAAGATTAATTTCATCTGTAGATTTGTTCCAAATTTTGCTCAAGTCGTCAAACCCCTGCAATTTTTAGTTTAAAAGGATGTACCATTTAAGTGGTCCGATGAACAGAAGAAAGCGTTTACTGAAATCAAGAGAGCCATAGTAGAAGCGCCTGCTCTTATGTCTCCAGATTTCAGTAAAGATTTCATACTTTATACTTTTGCTACTTATTTTTCTTATGCAGCTGTCCTAACACAGAAAGATCATGAGGTCACTGAGATCCCCATTTCTTTCATGAGTTCGAAATTTAAAGGAGTTGAACTCAACTATTTCCAAGTTGACAAACAAGCCTACACGGTTTATAAATCGGTAAAACATTACAGGCCTTATCTTTTGAAGTCAAGGACCAAGGTGATTGTCCCATATGTGGCCATTCGCAATATCCTCATCCAAAATGAGTTGGGAGAAAAAAGAGCTCACTAGATGATGGATCCACAAAAATATGATCTGGAGATCAAACCTGGGAATATAGTCAAAGGACAAGGTTTGTGTGAACTCTCTGCCCAATCAAATCATCCTGAAGATAAGCGTGTCGATTGGGCATAGGAAGAGGCTATACCTACAGGTTTTGTTAATGCAATAGAAACATCAACATCTTAATGGTATGATCACATCAAGTTATTTCTTGATAATGGGTTTTCCCTTGAAACCCTTGATCCTAAGAAACATAGAGCATTAAAGTTGAAATCATCCCCTTATCAAATTATTGATAATTTTTTGCTCAGAAAGAATTATGATGGATTTTTTCTTAGATGCCTGGAAAAGGACCAGACTGACAAGTTAATTTTTCAATTTCATGTAGGGCCTACAGGTGGGTGTTTCTCAGGTGATAGAATGACTCACAAAATCATACAGGAATGATACTATTGGGCTACCCTATTCAGAGATGTTCATGCATATGTCAGAATATGTGATCCTTACCAAAAGTACACTGGCAAAGTCAAGAAATCTACCTTCCCTTTACAACCAGTAGCGGTCCAATTCCCATTTCAGTAGTGGGGATTGGATTTCGTCGGACCTATCATCCCTGTATCTTCTTTACAACACAAATACATTTTGACAGCCACTGATTATTTCACCAGGTGGGTCGAACCAGTCCCTCTAAGACTATGTAATATGAACCAGGTAATTTCATTTCTTGAAAACTAGATAGTCACCCAGTTTGGCACCCCCAAGTATCTCATTTTTGACAATGTATCATACTTCACATCCATTGACCTGACTAGCTACACCCTTGAACAAAGGATCAAGATTAAATTTTCTGTTAACTACTATCCTAATGGCAATGGAACTGCAGAATCTTCCAATGAAAACTTGATCAACATCCTGAAAAATACAGTGGCTTCGCATCACAAAAATTAGCATATCCAACACTATAATTCTCTTTGGGAAGACCAAATTACTCCAAAGGAATCCATTGGTAACTCCCCTTATTGCCTAGTTTATGGCAAGGAAGTATTCCTACCAGCTAATCTCACCATCCCTTCGTTGCAGTTGGCCCTATCCATCTAAGAGAATGATTCTTATCCATTACAGCAGAGGATTGATTCTTTGCTCAAGCTAGAGGAAGAAAGAGAAAGAGCCAAGAACAAATTCTATCAACATCAATAGTTGGTGAAAAAATGGTTCGACAAGAATTCCTCTTCTGATAGAGACTTTTCAGTGGGAGATTTAGTATTAAGATGGGACAAGCAACACAAAGACAAAAATAAGTATACCAAGTTCCAACACCTTTGGTTGGGACCATTCATTGTTACACAAAAGATTGGTCCTAGTACTGTTCGGTTACAAACAATGGAAGGAGTCGTTGACACCTATCCAGTGAATGTTTTCCTACTTAAAAAGTGTTTTGTTTGAAAATATTCTTCAACGCTATACATAGGTTTGGTGTGTTATTTTCTTTTCCTATTTTATGAGTGTTTTCTTGATATTAGTATACTTTTGGTAATCTCTACACATTTGGCTATGTTGGGAAATCAACTTTCCTCAATATTTAATACTCTTAACCTTAAGCAAATCATTAGTTTCCATCTTCCCTAACTTGTATCAGGATTTGTTATATGTGAATGGAAACCAATGATTACAGGATTTCATATTGATGCACTCTCATCCTGGTCAATATATTCTCTATGCCTTACTCGCGTGACGAAAGTCATGGAAGAAAACGGTTCTTCTTGTCTAAGGTCTCATTAGTGCACTGCATCATACCTTTATAACCTGGTCAGTCTTACTCTTTTGAAATTCAATCATGGCCATACGCAAAATAATTTTATTATGTGGATTGCAATATGAGGGGTCTCATCACGAGCCAGCTCATCAGGTTCATAGGTGCTTAGTGGAATGGCATCTTTACCATATGACTTGGGGAGGTGGCTTCTAGTTCTCTAGAAGATGAGAGATCCTATCACAGGTCGACTCATTCATGATTTGCGAAGAATCGGTGAGTAATGCTACCATTATGTGGATACCAAGCAATGGTAGTGTCTTGCAATCCATATCCAAATCAAACCCTAGTTGTTCCCAAAGAGAAAATTATTGTCTGTAAGGACGATAGGGTCTTATCCAAATCCATACTTACTATGATCATGGACTTGATTTTGGAATGAAATTATCATTAGATGGTTCCTAAGCCATGATATTTTCTTTCAACCATACTGCTGGAAGACAAGAGATCTCCTTATCAAGCCTGATTGTTCAGTTTCTAGGTCAGGTTTATGAATGACACTGATCACCAGAGCATGGGGAAGTGGTCCTATGTCAATAGACTCTCATTTTTACAAAAAAAAATGATGATTTTAGTGGCCTATGTGTGAAGATCCAAAATTGTCAAGGTCTGATCCCAGGTTCAACTTGAACTATGTGCCTATGTCATCCTGACTCCAAGTGATCCTTATCCTTCATGCCATCTGAATCAGAGTCACATTATCATTAAAATGATCGTGGGTGGGAATGCATTAATCACTCTTTGATAATTCTTTGTTGGTTTCATTGTTATATTAACATTTCCTATAATCTCAAGTTGGTCATTTCTCTACTGACATATTTGATTGGAAAATGTTATTGTTTTGTAAAGATAACTGGTTCTTCCATCTAGTAACTATTTGTTCTAGGTACAACAGATCCCATGTTATTTTCACATGGGATCCCAAATACACATACAAAGCAAACTGATTAAAATCATTTGTCCATTTCATAGCTTTTATTACATTTATCTTGGTTTCTGTAGTTTTCTAACTCAACCAAAACTTCCAAAATCCATGCCTGATTTGTGTGCTTCCAAGTTGCAGAAGGCTAGTTTTTGTTTGGAAGTGTTTCAATCCCACAACCCACAAGTT
This sequence comes from Pseudotsuga menziesii, assembly GCA_001517045.1. NCBI lineage: Eukaryota > Viridiplantae > Streptophyta > Pinopsida > Pinales > Pinaceae > Pseudotsuga > Pseudotsuga menziesii. The sequence continues at coordinate 234,460 of LPNX010399791.1, read as the reverse complement.
GTGGGATGCGGGATATTGTACTCATATATTTTGAATTTTCTCATCCCGCAAAATGCGGAATGCAGGATGTGGTAAAGTGTTGATAGATACACTTTGGTCAAGCCGCAACCTACATCCCCCATAAGTGCGGAATGCAGGGTGCAGGATGTCATTTGTTATTTTGTTTGGTTTACGTGTTCCTGCATCTTGCAAAATGAATAATGAAAGCTACATAAAGTTTTGAATAAAGTTTTGTTGTTTTTCCTATTTCACATCCCGCATCCTGCAAATGTGGAATGCGGGTTATGGAACAGTTAATAAAATTTAGATTTTTTGTTTCGATCTCGCATCCCACAGATTTTGATCCTGACCATCATTCTTATTCTCATCCTACAGTCTTAATCATTTACTACAAATTATATATATATGATCTTGTTAATGATTTATTCACCATTTTTACCACTATAACTCATTGTGCTGCGTGAATTTACTTTGGTTTTTTTACCAATCAACTTTGCCACTATTCGCTCTGCTTACAGGTTATTTTTGAGTGGCCCTTCCTAATTTAAATTGCTTACTGTTGTTCCAGTATAAATTATTTTTAATTTCTAGTTTATGCGTTCAATAGAATATGTGAACCTCAAAAATGCCTTGAATTACCCGGTGTAAAAACCTGCAAAATGACATGCTGACCAAAGACCCAAATTTCGATGTCTTCTCTGATACCAATGGCCAAGTTAGTGAAAAATACCGGTTAGATTGGTCCAGAATCTATTCCATTTTCGATAACTATGATCTTTCAGAAATTTGAGAGGACCAACCCATTTACAAGAGAATTAGGGATTCTGGTATCCATATGAATGCTACAAGACTTTCCATTCTTCCTTAAAATGATGTGGTCAGGTGGATTATTGATCATGCCAATCCAAAAGATCCTTCTTTCAATAATAGCACTAGATTTCCACTTGCCAATTTCTGTTATGAGATTTTCATAAAAATCTATGCTCTCAAACCGTTTAGACAACTTGTTAATGCTGATTTCATTAAAGCTACTAAGTCCAAGTATAATTTTGATCAAATGTTGAAGTCTTGGATGAATGAACCATGTAAGTTTTCTCAGAGGAAAGAAGACCTCTACCCTATTGAATGGTTTAAGGAACCCTAATCACTACTAGCAGTAATGTTGTGCAGGCTCTACGGTCTCCCTAACTGTTCCTATTTTAACAAAGAATGGGCTCCAATTTCCCATCATGTTATAACCATAGGCGAATCTCTCCCATGGGATTCAATCCTTTCTTTAGAACTCAAAACATCCATACAATACTTTCATAAAGACACTACCAGGAAGAAACGTAATTTCTTCTTCTCTGCCTACATTGTTGACATCTTTTGTGCTGAGGTCCATTACCCTAATTTGGGATGGAACTAGGTACTACCAGCCCCGCCTATACACATCTACCATGTGGAGCTGTGGGATTCCAAATACGTGACCAGATTTTATGACATTTGTGAGAACTTCCTCAGTCGATTCTATTTCTTAATTTCCAAGAAAGAAGCTCCTTCTTTCTCCCCCGAAGCCAAAAACCTTATAGCTACGATGGGGGATTGGTATATTGATGAATCATTTTCATACATCAGAGTCTTCGGCAACAGTCCTTCTCACACGCTACCAAAGGTTGTACCTGACAGATTGGTTCTCGAATAAATATCATTCCAGACAGTGACCAAAGGAATATATAAGAAGTGTGCAACACCCAAAAGAAAATTATGGCCCAAGTTTCCTCAAACTCTTGGATCCTTGAGTATACCAACCTCCACATGTGCATCAAAACTCAATGATCACATAGTTTCTCTCAAGCTGGGTTTTTCCAGTAAGATATAGCATGATCCCAAGGGGATTGTTGATTTCACCTTAAACATAATCATTTCAAAGCAGGATACATTCGTGAAGAAGTCTCAGATGACTTCATTTATCAAGGAGTTGACACTTTCTTGGACGTTTGGCCAGGGACAAAAGTAAAGAAGAGCAAAGTCAAATCCTACTATATTAAAAGGAATTCTGAGATAGGGTCCGACACTATAGGGAAATGGAATTGGATATTCAAGAAAATATGATAAGAGACAGAGAAGAAAAAGAGGCTCAAGCGACATCAAAAGAGGCTAAAGCAACCAAAGACCCTTCCATAGCAACAAGTTCAGCCACAAATAAAGATACAAGTCCCATGGGAGACATTCCACAAGCATCTATTGATCAGCATGTTAAATCCTTAATACATACTTCAGAGCAAATTAAACATAAGCTGACCAGGATGACTTCTGCATTGGATACTCATGAAATTGCAACTTCTCAACTAGTTGAGGATACTTAGGTAACTACTGTTGCTGATAAAGCCGAATTCGAACAAACTCGAGTTGAGGAGAAACCACTCAAGGAATTGAAGGTTCAAGTTTCATCATTCCCTGCTTCTACTATAGATTTGACCAATTCAGAAGAGGAGGATGAAAGAATTTCCCCTGTTCCTGTCACTGGGGAACCTTGAAATGGTAATAATTTGCAGGAGTTCATGAATTTGTTTAGTGGCAGAAATGGGAGATCTTCATCAGCTCTCCCAAAATCACAATCTTCTTCTGATCTGTGTCCATCATCTTCAGCATTACTCCTCTCATCAATCCTATCCTTATCTTCCTTTCCTACTCATTCTACCATGACAACCTTGATATATTAGCTCTATCCTGATGCCACATGTCTACCTTATTCTATTACACCTATCTCTGTACAAATGCTTATTCCACCATCCACTATATCTAAAGTCTTCAAGGTTCCATTACATATTCCTTCTTTTAGTTCAACACCATCTCTAGTTCATGAGAAAGTCTCAGTACTTTCACCATCATCACTTCCAGCTGCCACCATGTAGGTTTCATCCATTGAAACCTCTGTTCCAGATACTCCCTCAACTCCTGAAGTGACTATTATCCAAATTAGTACTTCCTCTTCACTCACCTCTCACATTACTATGTGTATTCCTTTTCTATGACTTAAACCTCCTCTTTGATATATACAGGTATTGATGCACCCTCCATTGATGAGAGAAGAGATGAATTCAATGAGAACATTTTAATATCTCTTGGGGATTATCATTATAGAAAATATGATAAATCAGTGGTTAAGAGAGGAAAAAAATGAGTAGAGATCAAAGTGATGTGGATACATATCATCGTCATGCTGGAATACAAACCGAGCACTAACTCACTTATCGATTGTTGAGAACCCTCCTAGTCTCTCTATCCCAACATCTTCATAGTAGGAAACATGTCTCAGTACCATGAATAAAAATCATAAAATAAAATAAAAACATAAAAATGTGCATTTTAGTGTCTTACTTACCTAGATCCTCCAACTACTCATCCTCGGGTAGGGATAAATCCGGATCTCCTTGAAAATCTATTCCTGCATAGGCATAATCCTCAATCGTGAGAAGATGGTCATCTAATGAGAGAAAAAAGGATGATTGATATTTAACCCTGGGACCCCCACCACCATGGAGAGCCATAACCTCAAACCACCAGTGCATGCAGGTATCTCTTGCTCTAAGCTCATTGAAGGCCACCTGAGGGCTCAACGATGGAACCTACTCTAAGAAAAATGACACTAAAATAGTGCGATATCCAAACTGTTTTAACTCACCACGGGGGTACTTGGTAAGATTTTTTTTAAGATAACTAACAAGGATTCAACCTAGTTAAAAACAATTGGTGCCATTTCCTTTAAGGAATAGAACGTGTGATCCCTAAATTGTTGATGAGCTCCTTGGCTCCCAGAAATTCTCTGCATAGTAAAAAGGACCGTCCTTAAGGGAAATTCCATCACGTCCTTGATGGGGATGTTTTTCAAACTCATTTGTGTACTTAGGAAATAATATTGATCAATGAGGCCTTATGTAGTAGCATCACCACTACGAGGAAGGGTCAGAGAGATGGGTGCTCCTTTCCTAGAAAGCCCTGTTAGGAAGTACATTTCTTCCAATTTCACAAGAAATATGGGTGCACCCACTTTGAAATTTTGTTGCTCAGGATTACACATCTTTAGTATGTACTATAGTAACCTTATATGTTCCCTCATGCTAGAACTGGAAATAACTTTGAAATCCTGCATTCCCAAAGAAAACTTAATTTTCCATGATCGTTTTCTCAATGAATTTCATTTAAGTCGTGTTCCCATTCTTTCCACAAAACCATATTTTCTTGTATAACCTACAAAAGATTCAAAATGAGAGATTAAACACCATTTTCAACCATTCTAAACTCTTGAAAATATTTGGTTCGGTTAAAATTTGGAACGTTTTAGGGAAAATTGTGCCACTGCATTCTCTCCTTTCAGACAGATCTGTCGCATCACACTTTCCTTTACATAATGTGTGGTGTTTCTCGACCTTGCAGTTTCTGAAAGAGAAAAATGCAGTGCCCAGAACGCACATTTTCCTCTTCAAAAATGGCCCCAAAACTCCCAAAAAATGCATTAAACTGAAAAAGGAAACCATGGAAATGAAGGGGAGAGGTCATGATTTACTTTTTATGGATGGTTTTCCAAATGATCAATTGTAGCATATGCAATTCATGCTCCGATATTTCTCTCAAAAGGGCCCTTTTTCTCTCCAAAATGGGTAAAAACAAATTGGTAATTATTTTTTAAATTTTTTACTAGTTTTGTTTACCATTTTGGTTTTTATTTTAATAATTTTATTATGTTTTACCCTTAGTGTAGTCATTTAAAGTCTAATTTTTTATTAAATGAAGGCCTAATGGTATTTTTTATAATTGCAGGTCATGAGAATTCCATATTTATGGATATGGAGGAGTTTTATTTTCGTCTTTTTGTTCTCGGTCAAAACCAAAAATCTTTCAAGTGGAATTTTAAAACTTTAGTTGTGATTGTTAAACCCTAGAACTAAATTTTCGAGACAACTTTTACTACTTTTTCAGACTTGTTAAACCTTTTAACGGGAAAAAAAATCCTTGGTAGAGTCCTCTTTAAGCTCTTTTCTGACTCTTAAAATGTGAAAAGATTGTCAAGTGAACTTATCATCTTCACGCTTGTAAAAGGACATGAAGCATTGTCTTTTCGATGGTAGTTTACTCCTTTTTCTGTTCACATTAACTATTTACAAAAAATGTAAACTCTATTCATTAACTAGAAGAGTTCTCTAGGGTATTATTTATAATTTTTCGGGCCTAAGGGACTAAATTTTATGAAAATTGACCTTTTGGAGTCTTCATCAATTTCATTCAGACTCTCTAAACATGAAATACGTCAAGTTTTCTTTCAATGGAATCATTAAACTAAACACTGAGAGATCCTTTTCTCGGAACGAAACCCTCCTTTCTTAGGTTTAGAAAACATATGAGAATGGGATTATCTTACGATAATCTACAATGATTGTTTGTTACCCTCTTTGAACTTATTAAAATGTAAAGAGGCACTCATCAATCATGATGGGGAAATTTTGGGAAGGGAACTATGTTTCATTTGCAATAATTAGAGTTTTATAGTCACCTTTGAATATGGCAGTTGTTTTCATTTAATTCAAACAGTTGGGTTTTCATCTTGTCTTCGATTCGATCAAATTTCATGAGTCATGTTACTCCTATGAGTCTTTTCAAAGAATGGATCATCCATCATCGCATTATGTCCTGGTATCCACCTCATCAAGTAAATGATTCCAAGTCATCGGTCATGCTTCCCAATGTTCAAAGAAAAGTATTTATATTTTTTAACTTACCTTTTATTTAGTCCCGCAGTTACATCATACTCAAATTCCAGGACTTTGTTCCGAGTTTCATGTCATTAATTATGGATTCATCATGACCCTCCTTGATGAGACTATTCCAGCCGACTTCAACACATCTTCCAAGAATTAGTCTTAGAAATAAATAAGTACCTTGAGATATGTATACCTCAATGACAAATATTCTCACTTTTGACATTAGTTTTACATAATTGACCTTTGACTGAAAGATTCAGCCAAGTGTTTGACATCAGTCCATCTATTCAAGTTCATAGGAATGTACTAGGGTACCTTAGGAATCATTAACATTAATGGTGATCTCGTTTGGAATTTTTAACGGTTTTCATCATTGATCGATAATCAAGTGGTTTATACCATGTTTGAGTTCAGAACATATATTCACATGGATATAATCATACTTTGTTGAAGATGAGATGAAGACCCTGGGTATCCGTTAAGTGCTCATTGCTTTCCCCAAGTTGCAATGGAGTATTTTTATAGGTCATAGCGTGGACCCACATTTCTATGTTCATGGTTGTGCTCATATTTTTTGTGTGTATGACATAGATCTACATTGTATGTCTGGTAGCTATGTCCAAACTTGAGTCTTCCTTATGGATGTACATTGTATCTTAGTATCCATGATTTTTTATATCTCACATGGATCCACATTGTATTGGTCGGTACACATGTTGTGAAACATATTGATATGTATCAAAGTGTAAATGTACTGCACAATGAAGTTTTTCATTGATGGGTCTTGATCTTTGGACTATTTCCTCAAACTGATAACTTGTTCTTACAAATCCTTCGTGTATCCTTTCACTCTAGCCTCATGCTTTGGGGGAAATTATGTTACACATAATTCTCGTGAACACCATGTTGCAAGATAAATATCTCAGTATTTTCCTTGAATTCCTCAAAGGTTGAAGTTGAAAATGAGAAAGGATGAATAATTTAATAATTTTGGCCACCACCCCACTTTACTGTGAGAAAGATGCGATATCCATACCAACAACGCTTTTTTGATACATGCAAAGTGTGGTTCCATTGCATGATTATTATTTACAAGGTGCAATGTCCCCTTAGTACGAACTTTTCTCATTGAACAAGGTGTGATGCTCAATTTATGAGGGGAAAAAATAAAGGTTCGAAAGGATTCTTGAAGCTAGCATTTGTGGAGCCTCATCCATATTTTTCAGTACACCTAGAGCTCGAGATCCCCCATCCTAGGATCATCCCTCCACCTTTCCCATAGAATACTCAACTTATCCTATCCTCTCAATACTTTTTACACTAGCTCATCCCTAATTGGAAAAGGGAGGAAGAATGTGTTATTGCATCCAAATTTTGGCCAAATTCAGTCAGACTCTTGAGTGATTAGTAGAAAAGTTAAAGGCTTTGAGGCAAGGATCCTTTGATAAGATCTTTCAACACCAAGTCATTGGTTGTATACTCTCCTTATTAATATTTTAATGAAAATATAGTTTCTTTCCCATAAGAATTTGTACATCTGATGATCATGTTGTGTTTATTGTTTAACTCCTTGGTATTTTAAATAGGATTATAAACTATATTGTTACTCTTACTTGGTTTGTGTTTTATTGTGTCTCTTGTAGGTTATTCGTGTAGATAAATCACTTCAAGGATCATACCTTTGCAGTCCGTGGAAGGTGAGAAGAGTAGTTAATTACAGAATTTTATTCAATCCTAGGGGAATTTTCTTTATCTTGTAGTTGTTTTGTTCTAGTGTTGAATGGCCTTGGGGAGTGAGTTACAACTATCCATAGAAAAAAAACCATAACTCAAATAATGAAAACATCAAGTCTATTGTATTTATTATGTTGTGTTTTTTCCAAGGAAATTCCTCTCTCACAATTCATTTTCCCTAAAATGGTAAGAGGATACCATCTCCAGAACTAGTATTTTTCTAAATAAGGGCAACGCCAATTTTGAACAAGGGGTTCAATTTTGCACAAGGATGATGACGCATGATGGTGATGCTGAAAATCAAGAGAATGGTTGTAATGGAGACAATCATGATGAATATGGAGGTGGTGAAAACATGAGCATGAGGGTAATGACCCATATGGTGATGGCAATGGTGACAATTAGCATGAGGATGAGGATGGTTATATGGTTATGATGAGACAAATAGGTTGTTGATGGTGGAAATGAGTGTGAGGATGCTGGTGTATGATGGATGATGGATGAGAATATTATGGTGTACTTAGATGAGGGAAAAAACAAATAAAACAAATCCATGATGAAGCTTATGCAATTTATCAAATTGTTATAAATATGAAAAATTGATCCATACTAGAAACACATGTTATTTTTCTTGGCAAGTAGTAGGAAATACACTTTATGAAATGTATAGTCTCAACCAACAAACATGACCTAGTATTGTTTCACCTATGGAGACAATGAGGATGAGTATGGTAGTGGTGATAATGGGCATGGTTAGAATGGGCATTGTAATAATGAAACATGATGGTGATGGTGGATGATAGATGATGGACAATGAGGAGGACAATGACAACATGATCGTGAGGTTAGATAAGGTGTTGGTTCAGTGAGTACACATGTATTATCACACTGAATACTTTTGTGAATATGTCAACATAAAATAAAAAATAAATTATATCATACAAGTTATAATACAATAATATAAACATTATAACAATCTAACAATCATTTCAACACAAATAGTTAGAAACACATGAATAAACAATCTAACATTAATAAAATATGTAATAACATGAAATAGTTACCTCCGTTAGACATTTTTTCCATAACATATGTGGCATTAAGTGATAATCTCATTCAATTCGTCATTCTGGATTGTCTCTATTGCTTGTCTCCATCAATGGTTTTTGGTCTGCATGAGATAGGAAGTAGTGTAACTTCTTCAAGCTCTTTTTAGAAATTGTTTGTATTTGGATGTTTGTACCAATGATCAAGTTTTTAAAGTGATATAACATTGAACCTAGTATGTAATCTATGTATAAATACCCACTGGTCTTTCTTGACTTTCCATATAGTGTAATATATCCACCCTAAACAACCATTGAGCCAATGGAAAATTCAATGCATTCACTATCTATTAATGATGCCTTAAGCATTTGCTTCACTTGGATGCATTGTTCCAACCAATAATTTGCGACCCATTCATTGATTTTGGGAAAACAACTACAGATATGTGTTCTACAAAAATGCAATGTATAGTCAAATTCAAACATCTAGTGCTTTGATAACATGGTGAAAAAAAAAAAGAGATTGAGATATAATTGCAAAAATATCTACTTGAGTGTACAAGATCATATATATGATCATAGTCAGTTGAAATAAATGATTGGCCTTCTACCAATATTTTTTCAACAACTTCACATGGGTCTATTCTAAGCGATACATGATCCCATTCATCAACCTAGTCCACTGATTCAAAATCATCCCATTTTCAACTGATACAAGGGCCACAAAATAAAGCAAGTTTATAAGTTCATATTTGAAATAAATGTTTGTTTGGTATCCAAACATAATTAAATGTTTGTGTTCCTTGTACCATGCTGCAATTATAAAAATGTGATGTATCATTATTGACCACTTGCCAAAAATTTCTTACCACATGTTCTATCCGTGTTGATGTCCACTGCTCGTTGGTTCAATTTGACATTATAGCAGAGCACCATTAAAATATGTATTTCTCATGTTTTATATGAGGGTTCATCATAAAACTCATATCCTCCATTCATAAAGAATTTTTTATGCATGCATAAACTCCATTGTTCTCATCTTTCCCATTCCCAATCTCAAAATGTTTCCAAATATGCAGGACATCATATGTATTTTGTAAAATAATCAACCATTGGAATACATGATAATTTTTTATTTCAGCCACAAAACCATTTGAATATATCCAATGTTGATCCATTTATATATCTCTCTACTTCAATTGATTGTATAAAATTTCAAGGAAATGCCACACATAATGTAAGTCATGACACTAATCATCACTGATGTAGATATTTCTCTTTGACTAGTATCCTCTTATACACGTTTCTCTCTCGCCCATGCTTCTATGTGATATGTACCATTGTGCTAACTATGTCTGAATGTTAATATTGACTTTGAATCTCATTATGTAGCTAGAAGGTGTAGTTCTCAAAAAAATCCACAACCAACAATATGGTTCCAAGGGGAAATGAGTCCCTATATTTTTTATCTTGTCATCATGCATGTTGAACATATGTTTTTTTTTGTTGTAAAATTCCTTCATGAAAATGCATATTTTTACCTTGTGAAAAAAAATCAAATGCGTTATTACAATATAAACTTATATATATATATATATATATATATATATATATATATCTACTATGTGAAATTTTCCAATCTTCCTTTAGTTATGTCTTCACAAATGCAATATTTTTTCTTTCTTTCACATTGTATACTTGATGTCTTACATGTTTGAGTTTCTGCATATCTATTTTCACCATCCTAAATTAGTGATCCTCTCTTTCATGAGTGCAATGGTTAATAACACAAATCAACTACACTTGGAACATCTCCCATATAGACATGATTTTTCATAATATTTGTTTTCATTGCCCCTTGGAGACATGATGCGATGGATAAATTCTATTAATGCATTTATTGGTCATATGGATAAATTCTATTAATGCATTTATTGGTCATATGGTCATATTGTTAGAATGAAAATAACAAACAATATGTTTATATGTATCATAATTGCACCGAGAGTAGCAAGGTTCTTACAACCAAGTATGTGGGAGATGTTTTAACACATAACATTGTGTAAAGTTATGTAGCATGATGTTACTGTAAAAAAAATGCAAATCATGTTAGGTTAAACAAAAGAAATCAACTTTAATTAATTTGATATTAAACCTAAATACATCAAGAATCGAGAGGGATCAAATATATTTAGGTCTAAATGCGTTCTTATTGTGTAGAAAATTTAAGATAAAAAGAAGTACACCAAAGGAAAAATCAGATTCCTCTTGATGCTTGATATATCTGGTTTAAGATGGATCTATGTTGGTAATATTTAAATTCTACATGGAATCTATAACAACATGTGTTGAATTTAATGCATATTCTGATATACCAAGGTTTTCATTTATCAAGGAACATTTGGCCTACGTTTAATTGTATGTTCTTAGGATTGAAGATCTCACAAATTTATGTATGTTTAATGTCAAGAAAGTGCTTAACACAGGGTTCACATACATTAGTATATTTTCTCAACTTTGGGACATATCTTTGATCGGATGAATGTCTAGTATTTTCATGCCAAAACTAGTTCTTTGAAAACATCGATTAGCTTCTTATCTGGATGAGCAAACCTACGACAAAGGCCCAACACTATATTTGACTTGGTGTGTTAAGATTTCTATAACAACATAAAAATTTTGAAGATTCTTTCTACCTACTTTAAAGACGTGATATATGTGTGATAGCAGGAGATGACTACTTCTTGGTTTTTTTTACAATTGATTATGATAATACACAATAGGTTGCATTAATATATTTTGTACAAGGCATAATCCCAATAAAATTAAATGAAGCTTAAGGATTTCTACCAAGATGACTATTATCCTCTAAATTTATAAAAATATTTATGCCAAAATTCTCATAACAACAAATAAAAAATGTGATTTTAGTAAATCGAGGAATAATTGACATGTGGATCGATCACTCGTATATTAAATAATATATTCGATGAGTTTTAGACATCACCAATCAATAGTTCACTTAAGTAACCTACCTTTAAGACCTTTTTTTGTCACTGCATCCTACTTCTCACCACTACGATCCTCGTGGATCAAAACCCCATGTACTACACATTGACTCATCAGGTACTTAGGGGGTAATATTCTCACTGGATTGTTATCCTCCAAGAATTTGACCTTGAATTCTCTAAGAATGCTTCCAAGAAATCCTTAGTTTTTGTGGTATTGATGTGTGATATTCCCCATTCTATCATGGAAACTGATCCAAATGACTCATTTTCTGATAAGTTCTTGTTCCTAATTAGCACGATAGAATCGTGGTTTGGATATTTTATCGTATATATCCAAACTCAATGTTTTCTATCTCGTGATGATTGTTAGTACATTTGACATCAATGCAAGTATTATTTAATCATCAATGATACCCCATATTGATGTGGTATTATGATAATTTACTTCTCAAGTAGATCTAGGAGAGAGAACAATTTGACCATCAAAGTGTTTGACAAAATATGCAAGAGAAAGACAAAGAGCCTGAAATAGCTAGAATAGCACATGTGAAAGGTGCTAATTACTGATCATATTATTATCATACAAATTTATAATACATTGGACAAATTCAGGGGGCTCTGGAAGCAAATTGAAGTTGTACATGTGTGATGGTGATATTTGATCTCAATCCCCCCTAGGTGGACCAATGGAGTTCTAGCTCATCCCAAACAGTCATGAAGCAAGTTGTGAACTTTGGTGAAGTGTGTTGGGGCATTAAAAAATATAAGGCATGCGCAGGTGAGAATATAGAGGTGAGTGGGAGGCTCAAGGTGGCAATAAATTATCCTAGGAGAGCCAACATGCACCAAATACACCACTAGCGCCCCCTAGTCAAACCTGGATCCGCTAAATCAAGGAGGTAGCACCCAAAGGAATTAATGAGGGTGAACATGAGCTGGGTTGACCAAACTAGAACTCTGTTGTAGGTGTGAACATGCCAAAATAACTAGATATCTTATTGAATCAACTCTCCTAAGTATAAACCATATGATATCATTCCATGAAGGAAAATGGAGTCATCCTAAGGTCAAAATTATGTACCAAGGATGTATTACTGCTCCAACACCCCTGCTCCAAAACCCCCCCTTAATCCATACTTAGTACAATTTAATAAAAAATGATTTAGTAAGGCCTTGGAAACTAAGGCACAATTCAACTTTTACAACAAAATTCTATTGATCCATGTAACCGAGGTAAGGAGGAAAACCTCATGGGACAAAACCTCCCCTCAAAAATCGATTATGACTTATAAAAAAGGCTACATACACTCCAAACTCAATGAAATTTTTTGTAGGAATATTCTTCTTCGGAAGATGTGGAATGTGCTCAACCAACTCAGGAACAGTTGCATGATGAATCCTCAAGCCATATCGAACAAGTGAAATGCATTGATAGGAAAGAGAATGGTGCTCTTCGGACTTAAACCTAGAACCAAATAGGATTCCATTCCCAAATGAGACATGAAGTGCTTGAGAATAGGTTACCATAAGCGAGTTATAAGGGTCTTGAAGCATCAACTTTGAATGAAGGTTGTAATCAGCTTCAAGAAGGTGCGCCATTGTGAGGGAAAGGGCTTCTCCATCTTCATATGAACTTGAAGAAACTTTACTAGTGATGGTGGAGGAATATATGGGAAAAATAGGCTGAATCAATGAGAGATATTCACTTGACATCCAAAACTTTCCATATTTCGAACCAATATTCTCATGTGAAGAAAACCCATCTTCTAGAGAAGGATAGATATGAACATCAACTAGAAATAAATATTCACCATTCATAATAGAAGACATAGAGGAGAAGAGTGTAGAATGGATAAATAAATCTTTAGAAGTAGTGATGGCATCAACTCATATTCTATCTTCATGAAAAATTTCTTCTTGACAAGCAGTGGAAGCCACAAAGGAAGAAACTTGAGTTGGATCACTTGTTGAATCTATGGCTACTTCTTCTTCTTCATTTTGAACAACTTCTTGAGAAATGCATGAGGCCGAGATCGTAGGAGGAAGACCACATAAGGAGGTTCCCATTTGCTTTCTCTCCATGTAGCTCACATCTTCTTGTTGCATGCCAAGAGCTTCATCGATATTTCTCCAAAGCTTGAATGGGTGATCAACATAATCAAGGAGGTATCACATTGTAGGAGGCATATCTAGACACATATTTCCATAGGCTCTATCATTGTCATTAATCCAATAACAATTCTCTTGACAGTACTTTTTCTCTCTCAGAACACCAATGGAGACATCATAGAGACATTTCCTCTTCAGATATGCACACATCTTTGAATTCCAATCAAAATAGTTGAATGGATAAAGGAGGGAAACAAATTTTGAATCCATGAAGTTATTGTAGGAACCTGCAATGAAAAACACTCATATTTTCTAGAAATATGCCCTAAACATCAACTCAAACCTCACTAGATTTTATTTTAGCTCCAACTGGCTCTGATATCATGTGACAATTTTCTTCTTAAGTAGATCTAGGAGGTAGAACAATTTCACCATGAAAGTGTTTGACAAAATATGCAAGAGAAAAACAAAGAGACTGAAATAGATGGATTAACACATGTGAAAGTTGCTAATTACTGATCATATTATTATCATACACATTTATAATACATTGGAAAATTTTGAGAATCTCTAGAATCCAATTGGATTTGTACATGTGTTATAGTGAGATTTGACTTCAATCCCCCCTAGGTGGACCAATGGAGCTCCAAATTTTCCCAAACAATCATGAACCAAGGTGTGAACATTGGTGAACTATTATGGGGCATTAAAGAATCCAAGGAATGTGTGGGTGAGAATATAGAGGTGAGTGGGAGGATTAATGTGGCAATAAATTCTCCTAGGAGAGCGAAAATGGACAAAATACACCATTAGAGGCCCCTAGTCAAACCTCGATCCCTCAAATCAAGGAGGTATCACACCAAGGAATTAATGAGGGTGCAAATGGACTGGGTTGACCAAACTAGAGAGCTGTTGTAGGTCTTAATAGGCCAAAATAGCCAGATATCCTGCTGAGTTAACTCTCCTAAGTCTAAACCATAGGATATCATTGCATGAAGGAAAATGAAGTTACCCTAAGGTCAAAAATATGAACTAAGGTTTTATTACTGCTCTGTTGTAGGTACAATAGATCCCATGTTATTTTTACACGGGATTCCAATTACACATAGGAAGGTAACTGATTACAATCCTTTGTCCATTTCATGGCTTCTATTACATTTATCTTGGTTTCTGTAGTTTTCTAACTCAACCAAAACTTCCAAAATCCATGCCTAATTTATGTGTTTCCAAGTTGCAGAAGGCTTGTTTTTGTTTGGAATTGTTTAAATCCCGCAACCCACACCTCACAACCCACAAGTTGTGGGATGTGGGATATTGTACTCATATATGTTGAATTTTCTCATCTCACAACCTGCATACCGCAAAATGTGGAATGTGGGATGCAGGAAAATTTTGATAGATATGCTTTGGTCAACCCGAATTCAGCATAAGTGAAGAATGCATGGTGTGGGATGTCATTTGTTATTTAATTCGGTTTGCGTGTTCCTGCATCCCACAAAATCCAGAATGCGGGCTGCAGAAATTTTGAATAAAGTTTTGTTGTTTTTGCAATTCTGCATCCCGCATCCCACAAATGCGGAATGTGGGTTGCAGAACGATTAATAAAATTTGAATTTTTTGTTTCGATCCCACATCCAACGGAGTTTGATCCTAACCATCGTTCTTATTCTCATCCTACTGTCTTAATTATTTCCCAAAAATTACATATATGATGGTATTTTTTATGATTTCTTCACCATTTTTACAACTGTAACTCGCTATGCTGCGTGAATTTACTTTGGGGTTTTTACCAAGCAACTTTGCCACTATTCGCTCTGGTTATAGGTTATTTTTTGTGTCACCCTTCCTAATTTGAATTTCTTACTGTTGTTCCAATATAAATTAGTTTTAATTTCTGGTTTATGCATTTAACAGCATATGTCAACCTCAAAAACACCTCGAATTACCCGATGTAAAAACTTGCAAAAAGATATGCTAACCAAAGACCTGAATTTCGGTGTCTTGTCTGATACCAGTGGTCGGGTTAGTGAGACCTACCAGTTATATTGGTCTATAATCTATTCCATTTTTGACAACGATGATCTTTCAAACATTCGAGATGACCAACCCATTTACAAGAGAATTAGGGATTCTGGTATCCATATGATTGCTACAAGACCTACCATTCTTCCTTACAATAACGCAATCAGGTGGATTATTGATCATTCAAATCCAAAAGATCATTCTTTCAATAATAGCACTGGATTGCCACTTGCCAATTTTTTTTCTGATATTTTCGTAAAAATTTATGCTCTCAAACCATTTGAACAACTCCTTAATGATGATTTCATCAAAGCTGCTAAGTCCAGGTATAATTTTGATCAAATGTTGAAGTCTTGGATGAATGAACCATGTAAGTTTTCTAAGAGGAAATATAACCTCTACCATATTGAATGGTTTAAGGAATCCTATTCCCTACTAGCAGAAATGTTGTGCAGGCTCTATGGTCTCCCTAATTGTTCCTATTTTAAGGAAGAATGGGCTCTGATTGCTCATCATGTTATAACCACAGGTGAATCTCTCCCATGGGATTCAATCCTTTCTTTATAACTCAAAACAACCATATAAGAATTTCACAAAGCCACTGCTAGGAAGAAACCTAATTTCTTATTCTCTTCCTACATTGTTGACATCTTTTGCATTGAGTTCCATTACCCTAATTTGGGATAGAACTGGGTAATACCAGCCCCGCCTGTAGACATATACCATGCAGAGTTGTGAGGTGCCAACTACGTGACAAGATTTTATGACATTTGTGAGAACTTCCTCGACCAAGTATATTTCTTAATTTTCAAGAAGGAAGCTCCTACTTGCTCCCCCGAAGCCAAAAAACTTATAGCTACAATGGGGGATTGTTACGTTAGTGAGTCATTTGCATACATTAGAGTCTTCGACAATAGTGTTGCTCACATGCTACCGAAGGTTGTACCTGACAGATTGGTTTTCAAAGAAATATAATTAGAGATATTGGGTGAAGGAATATATAAGAAGTGTGCAGTGCCCAAAAGAAAATTCTAGCCCAAGTTTCCTCAAACTCTTGGATCCTTGAGTATGCCAACCTCCACCTGGGCATTAAAACTGAGTGATAACATAGTTTCACTCAAGTTGGGTTTTTCCAGTAAGAGATTGCAAGATCCCAAGGGGATTGTCGATTTACACCTTAAAATGAATCATTTCAAAACATGATACATTCATGAAGAAGTCCCAAATGACTTCATTTATCAAGGACTTGACACTTTCTCTTAGGTTTTGGACAGGTCCAAATGGAAAGAAGAGTAGAGTCAAATCATACTATATCAAAAGGAAGTGAGAGACAATGTCCGACACTATAGGGCAATGGAATTGAATATTCAAGAAAATATGATAAGAGACATAGATTAAAAAGAGGCTCAAGCAGCCAAGACCCTTCCATAGCAACAAGTTCAGCCACATATAAAGGTAAAATTCCCATGGGAGACATTCCACATGCATATGTTGATCAACAAGTTAAATCCTTAATACATACTTTAGAGAAAATTAAACAAAATCTGACAAGGATGACTTCTGCATTGGATACTCAAGAAATTGGAACTTCTCAAACAATTGAGGATACTCAGGTAACTGCTGTTGCTAATAAATCCCAATCTAAACAAAATCAGGTTGAGTAGAAACCACTCAAGGAATTGAAGGTTCAAGTTTTATCATTCCCTGCTTCTACTATTGATTTGACTAATTCATAAGAGGAGGATGAAAGACTTTCCCTTGTTCCTGTCATTGAGGAAGATGGAAATGGTAATAATTTGCAGGAGTTCATGAATTTGTTTAGTGGCGGCAATGGGAAAATTTCATCATCTCTCCCAAAATCGCAATCTTCTTCTGAGCCTTTTCCATCGTCTTCGACATTACTCCTCTCATCGATCCTAGCCTTATTTTCCTTACCTACTGGTTCTACCATGACACCCTTGATGTCTCATCTCTATCATGATGCCACATGTCTACCTGATTCTATTATACTTGTCTCTGTACAAACTCCTATTCCACCTTCCACTATATCTCAAGTCTGTAAGGTTACATTGCATATTCCTTCTCTTAGTTCAACACCATCTCATGTTCATGAGAAAGTATCAGTACTTTCACCATCATCACTTCCAGCTGCCACCATGCAGGTTTCATCCATTGAAACCTCTATTCTAGATACTCCCTCAACTCCTGAAGTGACTGTTATCTAGAGTAGTAATTCCTCTTCACTCACCTCTCATGTTACTATGCCTATGCCTTCTCATACTATGATGCAAACCTCCTCTTTGATATCTACAGGTATTGATGCACCCTCCATTGATGAGATAAGAGATAAATTCAATGAGGACATTGTAATATCTCTTGGATATTATCATTATAGCAAATATGATAAATCAATGGTTAAGAGAGGAAAAGAGAGGAGTAGATATCAAAGTGATGTGGATACATCTCTTTCTAATGAGATTGTATGGACTCAAAAATCTAGTGATCCACAGGTGGATGCTACGGATGTTGCTTTTGTTTTGGAGGCTTTTACAGGTGCTAACTTTCATGCTGTCAATACTCTGAACAAGGAATTTGATAAGAAGAAGGAAGAAACTATCATATTAAAAGAGGAACCGGAACAGGTCAGAAAACAACATGAGGACCAAATTACTAATTTGGTAAAGACATCTGATGATAGGTATAATGAATTACAGGTAAAGAATGTTGCTTTTCAGGATGAGTTACAGAAAGAGAATACTACCCATGCTACTTTTGCATAGAAGGTAGTTTTGTTGGAGAAATGGTGTGAATATGCAACTGCAAGTGTAGCTTCATCTTTATTTTTTAAGTTCTCTCAAGAGGAATTCAAGGAGATAGCTCTTCAAACCACTAGGGAGCATCATGATTTAATCAGTGAGTTGTTTAAGACTTTGGACAACATTTTTGAAACTCATGTAACTTTTGATAAAATGTCTTTTGCTTTAGAAGATCTGGTTGATAAAAGGAAACAAGCTTCAAAAGAATATGATGAAGTTACAGATTGGAAAAGGTATATGAAAGACAATCCAGAAAACATTACCATTCTCATCAATTTCCAATTAAAGAAAATTAGGACACCCTTGATGTCTCATCTCTATCATGATGCCACATGTCTTCTTGATTCTATTACTCTTGTCTCTGTACAAATGCCTATTCCACCATCCACTATATCTCAAGTCTATAACGTTACATTTCATATTCCTTCTTTTAGTTCAACACCATCTTCTATTCATGAGAAAGTATCAGTACTTTCACCATCATCACTTCCAGCTACCACCATGCAGGTTTCATCCATTTAAACCTCTATTCCAGATACTCCCTCAACTCCTAAAGTGACTGTTATCCAAAGTATTACTTCCTCTTCACTCACCTCTCATGTTACTATGCCTATGCCTTCTCGTACTATGTCACAAACCTCCTCTTTGATATCTACAGGTATTTACGCACCCTCCATTGATGAGATAAGAGATGAATTCAATGAGGACATTGTAATATCTCTTGGAGATTATCATTATAGAAAATCTGATAAATTAGTGGTTAAGAGAGGAAAAAAGAGGAGTAGAGACCAAAATGTTGTGGATACATCTCTTTCTAATGAGATTGTATGGAATCAACAATCTAGTGATCCATAGGTGGATGCTACAGATGTTGCTTTTGTTTTGGAGGCTTTTACAGGTGCTAACTTTCATGCTGTCAATACTCTAAACAGGGAATTTGATAAGAAGAAGGAAGAAATTATCATATTAAAGGAGGAACTGGAACAGGTCAGAAAACAACATGAGGACCAAATTACTAATTTGGTAAAGACATCTGATGATAGGTATAATGAATTATAGGTAAAGAATGTTGCTCTTTAGGATTAGTTACAGAAAGAGAAGACTACCCATGCTACTTTTGCACAGAAGGTAGTTTTGTTGGAAAAACAATGTGAAGATGAAACTGTAAGTGCAGCTTCATCTTCATTTTTTAAGTTCTCTCAAGAGGAATTCAAGGAGATAGCTCTTCAAACCAATAGGGAGCATCATGATTTAATCAGTGAGTTGTTTAAGACTTTGGACAACATTTTTGAAACTCATGTAACTTTTGATAAAATGTCTTTTGCTTTAGAAGATCTGGTTGATAAAAGGAAACAAGCTTCAAAAGCATATGATGAAGTTACAGATTGGAAAAGGTCTATGAAAGAAAATATAGAAAACATTACCATTCTCATCAATTTCCAGTTAAATAAAATCAGGACTATCCTGCGAGCTTGGAAGGATCTAGATGAAAGAGTTGCTGAAGTTATCAATAAGGTACAAGCCATTTGTAGGAGGAAATGGTATGATGTAGAAAATCTAATGGATGATTTATGTTTTCCTGCAATGGTACTCATTGACAAGGCATGTCCACCATGGTTAATATTTGAAAATGTTAAGCAACGAAGGCATGAAGTGGAAGAGAAGATCAAGGGTCTTGATCATATCGGAATAGATGATGTGGATCGGTTAATAAAATGACCATTTTCAGTTGAAGGGAAAATACACATCTATATTCGTGTTTGGCATAAGCTAGCAAAAAATGAAATAGAATATCATAAGTGCAACACCCAACTTGGCATTGAATTTGGTACTTTATCCTGATATAGAGGTGTTGTTAGGTATATGGAAAATATGGAGGTATTTTCTGGGATATAATTTTTTTAAAGGTTATTTGATCCCCTTTTGAGGAAAATTCATTCTTTTGTAATAATTATTTAAGAGGTAGTTTCCAGAGGTATGGGACTAACTTTTAGAGAAGGAAAGATTGGCACAAGAGACTGGAAAACACCTCTGTTTTTCATGAGGTTTATGTAATTTCTTGCTAAACTATGAATCAAAACAATATTGTTATTTCACATCTCTTGTCATTGATTTGATTGAATTTTTTTGACAAATCTCATTTTTTGTTGTTTTGAATGGCTAGATGATGCTCTGGTTTAGTTGAAATTGATAAATGTATTTATTTATAACTTAGATTTATCTTTGTTACTGATTAATGCATTGATAAATATTTAAGGAATTTCTTCTTTTAAATGTCTTTATCTATTTCTGCAAGTGATTAAAGAGTGAAACTTAGAAGCAAAATATGTTGGTTTGTCAACTGACATGTGCTATGCAGGTTAAATTTGAATGATATAATCTTAAGTTGCTTTCAATTGATTTTTATTAATTGATTGTAAGTTAGGTGATAAGTTCCTAATCTAATTTGCATTTTTGTTGATTTGATGAAGATACTTGTCTGTTTTACACCTCTGGTTCACGTGCAAATCAATTCAACATATTCTTTAAGTAGGTTAGATTTAGATCATGTTTTCTTTTACTAGTTAGATATGAGTTTCCTTTTTCTTTACATCACCCACCTTGTTTTCAAATCTGGGAAATAGATCCTCTGTGGATCAAACTCACAAAATCCAAGAGAGGCTATTGAAATATCCATGGGAGATCACTACCTTAAATAGCTTGAGGATAAATAAATACTTGCGCGAGATTGCTTGAAGCCTTTGGATGGGTTTTCTTCCTGTGTTGCAGCTATTAGACACCATTTTCAGCCACATACACAACTAATGATTCAAAAAATGGAGCTAGAAGGAGGGCCAACACATCATGCCTAAACAAAACACTCAAAGAAATCCTCCAGAAAGAGATCCAATTATCACTCGTAGTCATGCCCAGATGTCTACGTCGGGGAAAAAAATAACACAAGGTTCAGAATCCGTCTCAGCTACCCCTAGACAAGAATGGAGTACCCCATCAAGTAGATACGCTCTCATATCACCTACTTTAGGACCCATCAGATTTGAACAACTATTGAAGGGTAACTCTGATAACGTTGTTGAGATTCAAAGACAGTTCGCTGAAGAACGTCTAAACTAGAATCTCCCCCAAGACAATAATCAATGTAAACTTAACTCAAGTGACCAAAATTTTGAAAGACATCACGACCTTTTCAGTGAACCATCTACCCCTCATTTAGATCTAGATTCATTTTTTCAGGAGCCAACCACTCCTCAAAATAGCATCCAAGTAGGAGTACCACCTCCATCTCCTCCCTCTTCTTCATCTTCCTTAGACGAATCATCGAATTCTAGATCTTCAGCCTCATTAGAGGAATATGTTCCTATGGATGACGAATGACCTAACAAGCCTTGGTTGGATGGAGATGTTGTGTCTCTTTTAAGAAATCAACATAGGTTGCCTAAAACCCCTAAGAAGTGGATTCCAAAATTTAATACATATGAAAAAATTCCTATGGAAGACAACATCAAATATTTTATGCAAGCCATCAGACTTAGGAATGTCATACATGAAGACGTGGTTTGCAGAATATCCCCTTACACTTTTGAGGAAAAATATTCTACCTAGTATTTTTCCTTAGAAGCTAGTTCCATCCCATCATGGGATGTGTTTTCCAAACTCTTCATCAGAAATTTGGGGATGACAAGACCCCAAAGTAGTTAGTCATAGAGATTTCTTCCATGAATACTAAGGGTAAATAAAGGGTCAAAGACTACAATCACTGATTTTCATATTTGAAAAATAGGGTTCCAAGTACAATACTTCGTGTTGAGGAGTTACTGGTAGCTTACTATACTAAGGGTCTCCCGACCCAAATAGCCATGTGGGTTAAAAAGGCTCATAAGGAGTCCTTGCAAGACGCATTCTCCGAAGCAGTATAAGTCAAAAGGGACATGTTATGTATTAAGGACAAGCCGACACATCATCTGAACAAGTTTCTACCTCGCACAAGAAAAGTGTTGGTTTAACTAGACCCACTACTACCAGTCAAGATCCATTCAATATGAGTGAAGTGAAGAAGATCCTCCAAAGAATGTCTAATGATATGGTGGATCTCAAGAAAACTAACAATGAAAATCACTCCAACAATAGCAGATTTAATAGGCCACCTTTTAGGAGACCCAACTAACCTCCTCAAAATCCACCACCTCCAAATCCTAGCGAGGGATTCACCTCAGAAGAAATAGTTTCTATCTTGAAAGCCTTAGCTATAGGAACACCATACATTCTTGAACCCTCTGAATATCAGTCCACTCAAGATTCAAAACCTCCCCAAGTGGAAGAGGAAGATGACCAGCAGGTCACCACTGTGAGTTTATTTTGAGAAGAAGAGAAAGAAGATCCTGACAAAGTTTTCAACCTACAACACACACACACAATACCAGATCTAAAGGGCCACCTCTACAAGAATCATCACCTACGACATAGGCTCCCAACAAAGGTAAAACCCAATCTTAGAAAGACACTCTCATTCCTAATCCATAATACAATTTGGCCAAGGATCTATAAAGAGTCAAGGAAAACATATCTTTATTTGACCTTCTATAAATCCCTCCCATAAGGGATTCCTTTCCCAAAAGAATTTTAATAAAACAACCTAGAGAAGCTCAGAATAACAATCTTGACTCTTCTCCTCGACCAAATCACCCAAAACCTAGAAGCAAGGGCACTCCACCCTTCTTCCTTACTTTTGAAATATTCAATAGGAATGTACATAAGTGCATGGTAGACTCGGGTGCTTCATTTAATGTCATGCCTCTTTCTGTATGTAAAAAGATGAATGCTACATTGGAAGCATGTCCTATCCAAATTGTACAATTACACAAATCCAAAGTTAAAGTTGTAGGAAGACTGAGGAATGTTCTACTCAAATTATTTGCAGATCCTCGAATTCATCAGACTATTGATATTGTGATTGTAGACATCCTAGAGACTTATGGTATGTGGTTAAGTCAATATTGGTCATAAAAACTGAAAGGTTACTTTTCTACTGATTGCTCTCACTTGTGGTTACCCCTTAATAGCAAGCCTAACAAACTCAAAGTTGACAGAGAACCATTCATGAAACAAACTGTAATTGATCTCGACCGCTCCAATGAATTTGTCTCCTCTTTCGATAATCAAATTGAACATTTTACATTTGATACATTCTTTGGAGACTTACCTGCTGATGTTTCTCCAGCAGAGAATGTGCAAAAACAGTCTCAGATTACTCATCTTACTTTTGTGCCATTCTCCAGTACTATTGTACATAATGTTTATAATGTAAATACTAACTTCAGAATTGACCCCGTTGTTTGGACTTTGTTTTTTGATGGCTCTAGATCTAAACATGGAACAGGTGGAGGATGTGTCCTTTTTGATCCAAAGGGGATCGAAACAATGATCGCATGCAAATTGGAGTTTGAATGTACCAACAACATAGTTGAGTATGAGGTGTTAGTCCAAGGACTCAGGAAAGATATTGATATGAGAGAGAGAGAGCAATTGAATGCGTAGGATACTCTGAAATCATAGTAAAACAGGTACGCAATAAAATACATTGTTTATCTCCGTGCTTAGTTAATTATCAAAGGTTGATCAGAGTTATGACTAATTCCTTTTCATCATTTAATATCAAATCTGTTCCTAGATCACAGAACTTCAACGCTGATCTATTAGCCAATACTACATCTAGACTAATCCCTCCTAAAGGTTTGTCTCCACAAACTTTCTCTATTGAATTGATGTACAAACCTTCCATACCAGATAATGTCACAAATTGGAAAGTGTTCAATGATGAATAAGAAATACTAGACTTCCTTTCATCCCAAGACACCTTCGAAGGTATGGCTAGTGATGAAGTTGATCATGAAAAATATTTATCTGAACCTTCCAATATCATCCCCAAGTCTTTCATCAGTTTAGAAATTTTTTACGACTTACAAGATAAATTTAGGCAGACCATCAACTGTAAGACCCAAAGATCAACCCCTGCTTTATTAGTCTTGGAATTCATATTTCCCATGATGAAAGAAGAATTTTTATTAAACTATGCAGGGAATTTAAAGAAGTGTTTTCCTAGACATATAATGAACTCAGGACTTTCGACACCAGTGTCAACCACCATAACAGCCCAATGAAACCTGAGGTAAAACCATATCAACAGAAATTGAGGAAAATGCACCCCAGTTTAGAACCTTCTGTTAAGAAAGAGCTTGATAAGCTACTCTCGGCCAGTATCATATTTCCCATTAGGCACATGCAGTGGATCACTAACTTAGTACCTGTTCAAAAGAATAATGGGGAAATCAAACTCTGTGTAGACTTCAGAATCCTGAACCGGGCCTCTGAGAAAGATAGTTATCTTGTTCCTCCAATGGAGCATATTTTATAGAAAGTAGCCACATCTTAGATGTTCTCACTGTTAGATGGTTTTTAAAGTTACAACCAAGTCTTGGTTTCCCCCGACGATGAACTTAAAACATCCTTCCGAACCCCTTAGGGAACATTCACATATAGATGAATGTTTTTTGGACTAATAAATGCAGGAGCCACATCCCAGAGAGATATGGACATAGATTTCAGGGGATTAATTGATAATTCTGTCGTTGTGTACTTAGATGATGTAATCATTTACTCTAAAAAATGACAAGATCATTTATTTGCTTTGAAACATGTATTTGAAAGATGTAGGAGATTTGGGATTTCCATCAATCCCAAGAAGTCCATCTTCACTGTGACAGATGGTAAGTTGTTGGGTTTCATTGTCTCAAAGGAAGGTATGATCATTGATCCAGAATGCACTGAAGCAATCTCCACTATCGGCCTCCCTAACGCCTGCAAGACAATGCAGTCATTCTTGGGTAAGATTAATTCAGTTCGTAGATTTGTTCCAAATTTTGCTCAAGTCGTCAAACCCCTGCAATTTTTAGTTTAAAAGGATGTACCATTTAAGTGGTCCGATGAACAGAAGAAAGTGTTTACTAAAATCAGGAGAGCCATAGTAGAAGCGCCTGCTCTTATGTCTCCAGATTTCAGTAAAGATTTCATACTTTATACTTTTGCTACTGATTTTTCTTATGTAGCTGTCCTAACACAGAATGATCATTAGGACACTGAGATCCCCATTTCTTTCATGAGTTTGAAATTTAAAGGAGTTGAACTCAACTATTCCCAAGTTGACAAACAAGCCTACACAGTGTATAAATCAGTAAAACATTATAGGCCTTATCTTTTGAAGTCAAGGACCAAGGTGATTGTCCCATATATGGCCATTCACAATGTCCTCATCCAAAAGGAGTTGGGAGAAAAAAGAGCTCACTAGATGATGACTCCACAAAAATACGATCTGGAGATCAAACCTGCGAATATAGTTAAAGGACAAGGTTTTTGTCAACTCTCTGCCGAATCAAATCATCCTGAAGATCAGCTCATCGATTGGGAACAGGAAGAGGCTATACCTACAGGTTTTGTTAATGCAATAGAAACATCAACATCTGAATGGTATGATCACATCAAGTTATTTCTTGATAATGGGTTTGCCCCTGAAACCCTTGATCCTAAGAAACATAGAGCATTAAAGTTGAAATCAGCCCCTTATCAAATTATTGATAATGTTCTATTCAGAAAGAATTATGATGGAGTCTTTCTTAGATTCTTGGAAAAGGACCAGATTGACGAGTTAATTTTTCAATTTCATGCAGGGCCTGCAGGTGGGAATTTCTCAGGTGATAAAATGACTCACAAAATCATCCGGGAATGATACTATTGGGATACCCTATTCAGATATGCTCATGCATATGTCAGAATATGTGATCCTTACCTGAAGTACGCTGGCAAATTCAAGAAACCTACCTTCCCTTTACAGCCAGTAGTGGTCCAATTCCCATTTCAACAGTGGGAATTGGATTTCGTCGGACCTATCAACCCTGTATCTTCTTTACAACACAAATACATTTTGACAGCCACTGATTATTTTACCAGATGGGTTGAACTAGTCCCTCTAAGACTATGTAATACGAACCAAGTAATTTCATTTCTTGGAAACCAGATAGTCACCCGATGTGGCACCCCCGAGTATCTTGTTTTTGACAATGTACCATACTTCACATCCATTGAACTAACTAGCTATGCCCTTGAAAAAAGGATGAAGATTAAATTTTCTATCAACTACTATCCTAAGGGAAATGGACTTGTAGAATCTTCCAACAGAAACTTTATCAACATCTTGAAAAATACAGTGGCTTCGCATCACAAAAATTAGCATATCCAACTCTATAATGCTCTTTTGGAATACCAAATTACTCCAAAAGAATCCATTGGTAACTCCCCTTATTGCGTAGTTTATGGCAAGGAAGTAGTCCTACCAGCTAATCTCACCATCCCTTCGTTGCAGTTGGCCCTATCCATCTGAAAGAATGATTCTTCTCCATTACAACAGAGGATTGATTCTTTGCTCAAGCTAGAGGAAGAAAGAGAAAGAGCCAAGAACAAATTCTATCAACATCAATAGTTGGTGAAAAAATGGTTCGACCAGAAGTCCTCTTCTGATAGAGACTTTTCAGTGGGAGATTTAGTATTAAGACGGGACAAGCAACACAAAGACAACAAGGAGTGTACCAATTTCCAACGCCTTTGGCTGGGACCATTCATTGTTACACAAAATATTGGTCCTAGTACTGTTCGGTTACAAATAATGGAAGGAGTCGTTGACACCTATCCAGTGAATGTTTTCCTACTTAAAATGTATTTTGTTTGAAAATATTCTTCAACCCTGTACATAGGTTTGGTGTGTTATTTTCTTTTCCTATTTTTTGAGTGTTTGCTTGATATTAGTATACTTTTGGTAATCTCTACACATTTGGCTATGTTGGGAAATCAACTTTTCTCAATATTCAATACTCTTGAATTTAAGCAAATCGTCACTTTCCATCTTCCCTAACTTGTATCAGGATTTGTTATATGTGAATGGAAACCAATGATTACAGGATTTCAGATTGATGCACTCTCATCCCGGTCAATATATTCTATATGCCTTACTCACGTGATGAAAGTCATGGAAGAAAATGATTCTTCTTGTCTAAGGTCTCATTAGTGAACTACATCATACCTTTATAACCTGGTCAGTCTTACTCTTTTGAAATTCAATCATGGCCATACATAAAATAATTTTATTATGTGGATTGCAATATGAGGGGTCTCATCATGATCCAGCTCATTAGGTCCATAGGTGCTTAGTGGAATGACATCTTTACCATATGACTTGGGGAGGTGGCTTCCAGTTCTATGGAATATGGGAGATCCTATCACAGGTCGACTCATTCATGATTTGCAAAGAATTAGTGAGTAATTCTACCATTATGTGGATACCAAGCCATGGTAGTGTCTTGCAATCCATATCCAAATCAAACCCTAGTTGTTCCCAAAGAGAAAATTATTGTACGTAAGGACGAGGGGGTCTTATCCAAATCTAGCCTTACTATGATCATGGACTTGATTTTGGACTGAAATTATCATTAGATGGTTCCTAAGCCATGATATTTTCTTTCAGCTACACTGCCGGAAGACAAGAGATCTCCTTATCAAGCCTGATTGTTCAGTTTCTAGGTCAATTTTATGAATGGCACTTATCACCAGAGCATGGGGAAGTGGTCCTATGTCAAT
Source organism: Pseudotsuga menziesii (assembly GCA_001517045.1). Taxonomy (NCBI): domain Eukaryota; kingdom Viridiplantae; phylum Streptophyta; class Pinopsida; order Pinales; family Pinaceae; genus Pseudotsuga; species Pseudotsuga menziesii. The sequence goes on along the minus strand of LPNX010399791.1, from coordinate 206,300 downwards.
AGACTCTCATTTTTACCAAAAAAAAGATGATGATTTTAGTGGCCTATGTGTGAAGATCCAAAATTGTCAAGCTCTGATCCCAGGTTCAACTTGAACTATGTGCCTATGTCATCCTGACTCCAAGTGATCCTTATCCTTCATGCCATCTGAATCAGAGTCACATTATCATTAAAATGATTGTGGGTGGGAATGCATTAATCACTCTTTGATAATTCTTTGTTGGTTTCATTCTTATATTAACATTTTATGTAATCTCAAGTTGGTCATTTCTCTACTGACACATTTGATTGGAAAATTTTATTGTTTTGTAAAGATAACTGGTTCTTCCATCCAGTCACTATTTGTTCTAGGTACAACAGATCCCATGTTATTTTTACACGGGATCCCAACTACACATACAAAGGCAACTGATTAAAATCCTTTGTCCATTTCATAGCTTCTATTACATTTATCTTGGTTTCTGTAGTTTTCTAACTCAACCAAAACTTCCAAAATCCATGCCTGATTTGTGTGTTTCCAAGTTGCGGAAGGCTAGTTTTTTTTTGGAATTGTTTCAATCCCGTAGCTTGCATCCTATAACCGACAAGTTCTGGGATGCGGGATATTGTACTCATATATTTTGAGTTTTTTCATCCCGCAAAATGCAGAATGCAAGATGTGGGAAAATTTTGATAAATACGCTTTGGTCAACCCACACCCCGCATCCTGCATAAGTGCGGAATGCGGGGTGCGAGATGCCATTTGTTATTCCGTTTGGTTTGCGTGTTCATGCATCTCGCAAAATGCAGAATGCAAGCTGCAGAAAGTTTTGAATAAAGTTTTGTTGTTTTTCCTATTTCGCATCCCGCATCCTGCAAATGTGGAATGCGGGTTGTGGAACGCTTAATAAAATTTGAATTTTTTGTTTCGATCCCGCATCCCATAGATTTTGATCCTGACCATTGTTCTTATTCTCATCCTACAGTCTTAATCATTTCTTGCAAATTATATATATGATGGTCTTGTTGATGATTTATTCACCATTTTTACACTGTAACTCGTTGTGCTGCGTGAATTTACTTTGGGGTTTTTACCAAGCAAATTTGCCACTATTCGCTTTGGTTACAGGTTATTTTCAAGTGGCCCTTCCTAATTTGAATTTCTTACTGTTGTTCCAGTATACATTATTTTTAATTTCTAGTTTATGCGTTCAATAGAATATGTGAACCTCAAAAATGCCTTGAATTACCCGGTGTAAAAACCTGCAAAAAGACATGCTGACCAAAGACCCAAATTTCGATGTCTTCTCTGATACCAATAGCCGAGTTAGTGAGACCTACCAGTTATATTGGTCCAGAATCTATTCCATTTTCGATAACGATGATCTTTCAGACATTCGAGAGGACCAACCCATTTACAAGAGAATTAGTGATTCTGGTATCCATATGATTGCTGCAAGACTTGCCATTCTTCGTTAAAATGATGTGGTCAGATGGATTATTGATCATTCCAATCCAAAAGATCGTTCTTTCAATAATAGCACTGGATTGCCACTTGCAAATTTCTGTTTTGAGATTTTCATGAAAATCTATGCTCTCAAACCATTTAGACAACTTGTTAATGCTGATTTCATTAAAGCTACTAAGTCCAGGTATAATTTTGATCAAATGTTGAAGTATTGGATGAATGAACCATGTAAGTTTTCTCATAGGAAATATGACCTCTACCCTATTGAATGGTTTAAGGAACCCTATTCCCTACTAGCAGCAATGTTGTGTAGGCTCTACGGTCTCCCTAACTGTTCCTATTTTAACGAAGAATGGGCTCCAATTTCCCATCATGTTATAACCACGGGAGAATCTCTCCCATGGGATTCAATACTTTCTTTAGAACTCAAAACATCCATACAAGACTTTCATAAAGCCACTTCCAGGAAGAAACGTAATTTCTTCTTCTCTGCCTACATTGTTGACATCTTTTGCGCTAAGGTCCATTACCCTAATTTGGGATGGAACTAGGTACTACCAGCACCGCCTATACACATCTACCATGTGGAGCTATGGGATTCCAACTATGTGACCATATTTTATGACATTTGTGAGAACTTCCTTGGCCAATTCTATTTCTTAATTTTCAAGAAATAAGCTCCTGCTTTCTCCCCCGAAGCCAAAAACCTTATAGCTACGATGGGGGATTGGTATGTCAGTGAATCATTTTCATACATCAGAGTCTTCAGCAATAGTACTGCTCACATGCTACCAAAGGTTGTACCTAATAGATTGGTTCTCAAATAAATATCATTCCAGACAGTGACCGAAGGAATATATAAGAAGTGTGCAACGCCAAAAAGAAAAGTCTGGCCCAAGTTTCCTCAAACTCTTGGATACTTGAGTATACCAACCTCCACCTGGGCATCAAAACTCAATGATCACACAATTTCTCTCAAGCTGGGTTTTTCCAGTAAGAGATAGCATGATCCCAAGGGGATTGTCGATTTCCACCTTAAACATAATCATTTCAAAGCAGGATACATTCATGAAGAAGTCCCAGATGACTTCATTTATCAAGGATTTGACACTTTCTCGGAGGTTTGGCCAAGGACAAAAGTAACGAAGAGCAGAGTCAAATCCTACTATATTAAAAGGAATTCTAAGATAGGTTCTGACACTATAGGGAAATGGAATTGGATATTCAAGAAAATATGGTAAGAGACAGAGAAGAAAAAGAGGCTCAAGCAACCAAAGACCCTTCCATAGAAACAAGTTCAGCCACAGATAAAGATAAAAGTCCCATGGGATACATTCCACAAGCATCTGATGATCAGCAGGTTAAATCCTTAATACACACTTCAGAGCAAATTAAACATAAGCTAGCCAGAATGACTTCTGCATTGGATACTCAGGAAATTGCAACTTCTCAACTAGTTGAGGATACTTAGGTAACTACTATTGCTGATAAATCCAAATTCAAACAAACTCGAGTTGAGGAGAAACCACTCAAGGAATTGAAGGTTCAATTTTCATCATTCCCTGCTTCTACTATAGATTTGACCAATTCAGAAGAGGAGGATGAAAGAATTTCCCTTGTTCCTATCACTGAGGAACCTGGAAATGGTAATAATTTGTAGGAGTTCATGAATTTATTTAGTGGCAGCAATGGGAGATCTTCATCATCTCTCCCAAAATCACAATCTTCTTCTGAGTCTTGTCCATCGTCTTCGACATTACTCCTCTCATCAATCATATCCTTATCTTCCTTTCCTACTCGTTCTACCATGACACCCTTGGTATATTAGCTCTATCCCGATGCCACATGTCTACCTTATTCTATTACACCTGTCTCTGTACAAATTCTTATTCCACCATCCACTATATCTCAAGTATTCAAGGTTCCATTACATATTCCTTCTTTAATTTCAACACCATCTCTAGTTCATGAGAAAGTCTTAGTACTTTCACCATCATCACTTCCAGCTGCCACCATGTAGGTTTCATCCATTGAACCTCTGTTCCAGATACTCCCTCAACTCCTAGAGTGACTATTATCCAAAGTAGTACTTCCTCTTCACTCACCTCTCACATTACTATGTGTATGCATTCTCATACTATGAATCAAACCTCTTCTTTGATATCTACAGGTATTGATGCACCCTCCATTGATGAGATAAGAGATGAATTCAATGAGAACATTGTAATATCTCTTGGGGATTATTGTTATAGAAAATATGATAAATTAGTGGTTAAGAGAGGAAACAAAATGAGTAGAGATCAAAGTGATGTGGATACATATCATCGTCATGCTGGAATACAAACCGAGCACTAGCTCACTTATCAATTGGTGAGGACCCTCCTAGTCTCTCTATCCCAACATCTTCATAGTAGGAAACATGTCTCAGTACCATGAATAAAAACCATAAAATAAAAATAAAAAACATAAAAACGTGCATTGTAGTGTCTTACTTACCTATATCCTCCCACTACTCATCCTCAGGTGGGGATAAATCTGGATCTCCTTGAAAATCTATCCCTGCATAGGCATAATCCTCAATCGTGAGAAGATGGTCATCTAATGAGCGAGAAAAGGATGATGCATATTTAACCCTGGGACCCCCACCACCATGGAAAGCCATAACTTCAAACCACCAGTGCATGCATGTATCTCTTGCTCTAAGCTCATGGAAGGCCACTTGAGGGCTCAACAGTGGAACCTGCTCTAAGAAAAATGACACTAAAATAGTGTGATATCCAAACTGTTTTAACTCACCACGGGGGCACTTGGTGATTTTTTTTTTCACTCAACCTAGTTAAAAACAATCGGTGCCATTTCCTTTAAGGAATACAACATGTGAGCCCTAGATTGCTGATGAGCTCCTTGGCTCGCATAAATTCTCTGCATAGTAAAAAGGACCGTCCTCAAGGGAAATTCCATCACGTCCTTGATGGGGATGTTTTTCCAACTCATTTGGGTACCTAGGAAATAATATTGATCAATGAGGCCTTATGTAGTAGCATCACCACTACGAGGAAGGGAGATGGGTGCTCCTTTCCTAGAAATCCCTGTTAGGAAGTACATTTCTTCCAATTTCACAGTAAATATGGGTGCACCCACTTTGAAATTTTGTTGCTCAGGATTGCACATCTTTAGTATGTACTATAGTAACCTTATATGTGCCCTCATGCTAGAACTAGAAATAACTTTGAAATCCTGCATTCCCAAAGGGAACTTAATGTTCCATGATCATTTTCTCAATGAATTTCATTTAAGTCATGTTCCCGTTCTTTCCACAAAACCATATTTGCTTGTATAACCTGCCAAAGATTCAAAATGAGATATTAAACACCATTTTCAACCATTCTAAACTCTTGAAAATATTTGGTTCGGTTTAAATTTGGAACGTTTTAGGGAAAACTGTGCCACTGCATTCTCTCCTTTCAGATAGAGCTGTCGCATCACACTTTCCTTTACACAATGTGTGGTGTTTCTCGACCCTGCAGTTTCTGAAAGAGAAAAGCGCAGTGCCCAGAACGCGCATTTTCCTCTTCGAAAATGGCCCCAAAACTCCCAAAAAATGCATTAAATTGAAAAAGGAAACCATGGAAATGAAGGGGGAGAGGTCATGATTTACTTTTTATGGATGGTTTTCCAAACGATCAATTGTAGCATATGCAATTCATGCTCTGAGATTTCTCTCAAAAGGGCCCTTTTTCTCTCCAAAATGGGTAAAAACAATTTGGTAATTATTTTTTAAATTTTTTACTAGTTTTGTTTACCATTTTGGTTTTTATTTTAATAATTTTATTATTTTTTACCCTTAGTGTAGTCATTTAAAGTCTGATTTTTTATTGAATGAAGGCCTAATGGTATTTTTTATAATTACAGGTCATGAGAATTCCATATTTATGGATATGGAGGAGTTTTATTTTCGTCTTTTTGTTCTCGGTCAAAACAAAAAAGATTTTGAGAGAAATTTAAAAACTTTAGTTGTGCTTATTAAACCCTATAACTAAATTTTCGAGACAACTTTTACTACTTTTTCGAACTTGTTAAACCTTTTAACGGGAAAAAATACCTGGTAGAGTCCTCTTTAAGCTCTTTTCTGACTCTTAAAATGTGAAAATACTGTCAAGTGAACTTATCATCTTCACGCTCATAAAAGGACATGAAGCATTGTCTTTTCGATGGTAGTTTACTCCTTTTTTTGTTCACATTAACTATTTACGGAAAATGTAAACTCTATTCATTAACTAGAAGAGTTCTCTAGGGTATTATTTATACTTTTTCGGGCCTAAAAGACTAAATTTTACGAAAAATGACCTTTTGGAGTCTTCATCAATTTCATTCAAACTCTCTAAACATGAAATACATCAAGTTTTCTTTCAATGGAATCATTAAACTAAACACCGAGAGATCCTTTTCTGGGAACAAACCCCTCCTTTCTTAGGTTTAGAAAACATATGAGAATGGGATTATCTTACGATAATATACAATGATTGTTGTTACCCTCTTTGAACTTGTTAAATTGTAAAGAGGCACTCATCAATCATGATGGGGAAATTTAGGGAAGGGAACTATGTTTCATTTGCAATAATTATAGTTTTATAGTCACCTTTGAACATGGCAGTTGTTTTCATTTCTTTCAAACAGTTGGGTTTTCATCTTGTCTTTGATTCGATCAAATTTCATGAGTCATGTTACTCCTATGAGTCTTTTCAAAGAATGGATCATCCATCATCGCATTATGTCATGGTATCCACCTCATCAAGTAAATGATTCCAAGTCTTCGGTCATGCTTCCCAATGTTCAAAGCAAAGTATTTATACTTTTTCACTTACCTTTTATTTAGTCCCGCGGTTACATCATACTCAAATTCCAAAACTTTGTTTTGAGTTTCATGTCATTAATTAGGGATTCATCATGACCCTCCTTGATGAGACTATTCCAGCCGACTTCAACACATCTTCCAGGAATTAGTCTTAGAAATAAATCAGTACCTTGAGATCTGTATACCTCAATGACAAATATTCTCACGTTTGACATTAGTTTTACATAATTGACCTTTTACTGAAATATTCAGCTGAGTGTTTGACATCAGTCCATCTATTCAAGTTCAGAGGAATGTACTAGGGTACCTTAGGAATCATTAACATTAATGGTGATCTCGTTTGGAATTTTTAACGATTTTCATCATTGATCGATAATCAAGTGGTTTACACCATGTTTGACTTCAAAACATGTATTCACATGGATAGAATCGTACTTTGTTGAAGACAAGATGAAGACCCTGGGTATCTGTTAAGTGCTCATTGCTTTCCCCAGGTTGCAATGGAGTATTTTTATAGGTCATAGCATGGACCCACATTTCTATGTTCATGGCTGTGCTCATATTTTGTGTGTGTATGACATAGATCTACATTGTATGTTTGGTAGCTATGTCCAAGCTTGAGTCTTCCTTATGGATGTACATTGTATCCATATTGATATGTATCAAAGTGTAAATGTACTACACGATGAAGTTTGTCATTGACGGGTCTTGATCTTTGGACTATTTCCTCAAAATGGTAACTTGTTCTTACAAATCCTTTGCATATCCTTTCACTCTAGCCTCATGCTTTGGGGGAAATTATGTTACACACAATTCTCGTGAACACCATGTTGCAAGATAAATATCTCAGTATTTTCCTTGAATTCCTCAAAGGTTGAAGTTGAAAATGAGAAAGGATGAATAATTTAATAATTTTTCCCACCACCCCACTTTACTGTGAGAAAGCTGCGATATCCATACCAGCAATGCTTTTTTGATATATCCAAAGTGTGGTTCCATTGCATGCTTCCCATTTACAAGGTGCAATTTCCCCTTAGTACGGACTTTTCTCCTTGAACAAAGTGTGATGCTTGATTTATGAAGGGAAAAAATGAAGGTTCGAAAGGCTTCTTGAAGCTAGCATTTGTTGAGCGTCATCCGTATTTTTCAGTACACCTGGAGCTCAAGATCCCCCATCCTAGGATCATCCCTCCACCTTTCCCATAGAATCCTCAACTTATCCTATCCTCTTAATACTTTTTACACTAGCTCATCCCTAATGGGAAAAGGGAGGAAGAGTGTGTTATTGCATCCAAATTTTGGCCAAATTCAGTCAGACTCTTGAGTGATTAGTAGAAAAGTTAAAGGCTCTGAGGCAAGGATCCTTTGATAAGATCTCTCAACACCAAGTCATTGGTTGTATACTCTCCTTATTAATATTTTAATGAAAATATAGTTTCTTTCCCATAAGAATTTGTACATCTGATTATCATGTTGTGTTTATTGTTTAACTCCTTGGTATTTTAAATAGGATTATAAACTATATTGTTACTCTTACTTGGTTTGTGTTTTATTACGTCTCTTGTAGGTTATCTGTGTAGATCAATCACTTCAAGGATCATACCTTTGCGGTCTGTGGAAGGTGAGAAGAGTAGTTAATTACAGAATTTTATTCAATCCTAGGGGAATTTTCTTTATCTTCTAGTTGTTTTGTTCTAGTGTTGAATGGCCTCGGGGAGTGAGTTACAAGTATCCATAGAACAAAAACCATAACTCAAATAATGAAAACATCAAGTATATTGTATTTATTATGTTTTGTTGTTTCCAAGGCAATTCCTCTATCACAATTCATTTTCCCTAAAATGGTAAGAGGATACCATCTCCGGAGCTAGTATTTTTCTGGATAAGGGCAACGCCAATTTTGAACAAGGGGTTCAATTTTGCACAAGGATGATGACGCATGATGGTGATGGTGAAAATCGAGAGAATGGTTGTAATGGAGACAATCATGATGAATATGGAGGTGGTGAAAACATGAGCATGAGGATAATGACCCATATGGTGATGGCAATGGTGAAAATTAGCATGAGGATGAGGATGGTTATATGGTTATGATGAGACAAAGAGGTTGTTGATGGTGGAAATGAGTGTGAGGATGATGGTGTATGATGGATGATGGATGAGAATATTATGGTGTACTTAGATGAGGGAAACAACAAATAAATTAAATCCATGATGAAGCTTATGCAATTTATCAACTTGTTATGCATATGAAAAATTGATCCATACTAGAAACACATGTTATTTTTCTTGGCAAGTAGTAGGAAATACACTTTATGAAATGTATAGTCTCAACCGACAAAGATGACCTAGTATTGTTTCACCTATGGAGACAATGAGGATGAGTATGGTAGTGGTAATAATGGGCATGGTGAGAATGGGCATTGTAATAATGAAACATGATGGTGATGGTGGATGATAGATGATGGACAATGAGGAGGATGATGACAACATGATCATGAGGTTAGATAAGGTATTGGGTCAGTGAGTACACATGTATTATCACACTGAATACTTTTGTGAATATTTCAAGAGAAAATAAAAAATAAATTATACCATACAAGTTATAATGCAATAATACAAACATTATAAAAATCTAACAATCATGTCAACAGAAATAGTTAAAAACACATGAATAAACAATCTAACATTAATAAACTATGTACATAACATGAAATAGTTACCTCGGTGTGACATTTTTTCCATAACATATGTGGCATTAAGTGATAATATCATTCAATTAGTCATTCTGGATCATCTCCGTTGCTTGTCTCCATCAATGGTTTTTGGTCTGCATGAGATAGGAAGTAGTGTAACTTCTTCAAGGTCTTTTTAGAAATTGTTTGTAGTTGGATGTACGGTACCAATGATCAAGTTTTTAAAGTGATATAAAATTGAACCTAGTATGTAATCTATGTATAAATACCCACTGGTATTTCTTGACTTTCCATATAGTGTAATATATCCACCCTAAACAACCATTGAGCCAATGGAAAATTCAATGCCTTCACTATCTATTAATGATGCTAGTAATCATTTGCTTCACTTGGATGCATTGTGCCAACCAATAAGTTGTGACCCATTCATTGATTTTGGGAAAACAACTACAGATATGTGTTCTACAAAAATGCAATGTACAGTCAAATTCAAACGTCTAGTGCTTTGATAACATGGTGAAATAAAAAACCAAAAAGAGATTGAGATATAATTGCAAAAATATCTACTTGAGTGTACAAGATCATATATATGATCATAGTCGGTTGAAATAAATGATTGGCCTTCTCCCAATATTTTTTCAACAACTTCACATGGGTCTATTGTAAGCAATACATGATCCCATTCATCAACCTAGTCCACTGATTCAAAATCATCCCATTTTCCACTGATACAAGGGCCACAAAATAAAGCAAGTTTCTAAGTTCATATTTGAAATAAATGTTTGTTTGGTATCCAAACATAATTAAATATGTGTGTTCCTTGTACCTTGCTGCAATTATAAAAATGTGATGTATAATTACTGACCACTTGCCAAAAAATTTTTACCACATGTTCTATCCGTGTTGATGTCCACTGCTCGTTGGTTCAATTTGGCATTATTACAAAGCACCATTAAACTATGTATTTCTCTTGTTTTATATGAGGGTTCATCATAAACCTCATCTCCTCCCTTCATAAAGAATTTTTTATGCATGCATAAACTCCATTGTTCTCATCTTTGCCATTCCCAATCTCAAAATATTTCCAAATATGCAGTACATCATATGTCTTTTGTAAAATAATCAACCATTGGAATACATGATAATTTTTTATCTGAGCCACAAAACCATTTGAATATATCCAATGTTGATCCATCTATATATCTCTATACTTCAATTGAGTATAAAATTTCAAGGAAATGCCACACATAATGTAAGTCATGACACTAATCATCACTGATGTAGAATTTTGTCTCTTTGACTATTATCCTCTTATCCATATTTATCCCTCACCCATGCTTCTATGTGATATGTACCATTGTGCTAATTATGTCTGAATGTTAATATTGACTTTGAATCTCATTATGTAGCTAAAAGGTGTAGTTCTCAACCAAATCCACAACCAACAATATGGTTCCAAGGGGAAATGAGTCCCTATATTTTCTATATTTTTTATCTTGTCGTCATGCTACATACACATGTTGAACATATGTTTTTTTTTGTAAAATTCCTTCATGAAAATGCATATTTTCCTTTAGCTATGTCGTCACAAATGCAATATTTTTATTTCTTTCACATTGTATACTTGATATGTTACATGTTTGAGTTTCTGCATATCTATTTTCATCATCCTAAATTAGTGATCCTCTCTTTCATGAGTGCAATGGTTAATAACACAAATCAACTACACTTGGAACATGTCTCATATAGACATGATTTTTCATAATATTTGTTTTCTTTGCCCCTTGGAGACATGATGAGATGGATAAATTCTATTAATGCATTTATTGGTCATATGGAATAACATCCCTGCATATTGTTAGAATGCAAATAAAAAACAATATCTTTATATGTCTCATAATTGCACCGAGAGTAGCAAGGTTCTTACAACCAAGTATGTGGGAGATGTTTTAACACATAACGTTGTGTAAATTTATGTAGCATGATGTTACTATAAAAAAAATAATGCAAATCATGTTAGGTTAAACAAAAGAAATCAACTCTAATTAATTTGATATTAAACCTAAATACATCAAGAATCGAGAGGGATCAAATATATTTAGGTCTAAATGTGTTCTTATTGTGTAGAAAATTTACGATAAAAAAAGTACACCCAAGGAAAAATCGGATTCCTCTTGATGCTTGATATATCTGGTTTAAGATGGATCTATGTTGGTAATATTTAAATTCTACATAGAATCTATAACAACATGTGTTGCATTTAGTGCATATTCTTATATACCAAGGTTTTCATTTATCAAGGAACCTTTGGTCTACGTTTAATTGTATGTTCTTAGTATTGAATATCTCACAAAGTTATGTATGTTTAACGTCAAGAAAGTGCTTAACACAGGGTTCACATACATTAGTATATTTTCTCAACTTTGGGATATATCTTTGATTAGATGAATGTCTAGTATTTTCATGCCAAAACTAGTTCTTTGAAAACAACGATTAGCTTCTTATCTGGATGAGGAAACCTACGACAAAGGCCCAACACTATTTTTGCTTTGGTGTGTTAAGATTTCTATAACAACATAAAATTTTGAAGATTGTTTCTACCTACTTTAAAGATGTGAAATATGTGTGACAGTAGGAGATGACTACTCGTTGGTATTTTTTTACAATTGATTATGATAATACACAATAGGTTGCATTAATATATTTTGTGCAAGGCATAATCCCAATAAAATTAAATGAAGCTACTTGACCATCCATCGGGAGAGGCAAGTGCAATAGGTACACCAATCGCCGGTAAAAATGAAATAGCAATTAATGCAAACACAACCGATTGGAAAGCAATAGTCATGGTTATGATCTTACAAGCTACCAACAGATTGAATAGGCTTAAGGATTTCTACCAAGATGACTACTATCCTCTAAAGTTATACAAATATTTATGCCAAAATTCTCATAACAACAAATAAACAATGTGATTTTAATAAATCGAGGAATAATTGACATGTGGATCGATCACTCTTATATTAAATAATTTATTTGATGATTTTTCGACATCACCAATCAATAGTTCACTTAAGTAACCTACCTTTAAGACCTTCTAGGGAACTTTCATCTCATGAATACGTATAGGAGTTCTTTCAAATAAACAACTCCTTGCACATTCGATTCTTCGTACTAACCATTTGTCAATATTTGAATGTCATGAAGCACTTCATCATTGGTTGTTGATGGATTATTGGGTGGAAGATTACTTGATTCATCATTACTTGGATGCATTCGATTCACCTATAGTGTTAAAGGTCACTGTGTCATGCATTATTCTAGTATATGAGGTAGTGAGGATCGGATTTCTTTGTTTTTCCATTCCCAAACTATCCTTATCACTTAGGTCATGGATCATTTCAAGGTGTATATCCTTTCTTATCGACGATTTTGTTGTATTACGCTTGTTTCCTATCTCAAAATTTGTGTTTAACAAAACAAGATTATTACCCCTGCAAAAAGAAATAACAAATAAGAGGTTATTTTTCAAATATTAAGTGATGACCATTCCATACAATTTCCAAAGTAACTGGGGCATGACCAAATATTATAGAAATAATTAAATCATGACACAATGAGAATATATAAACAATCTAATCATGTACACATAACATAATATAACGAACTTATATCAAGGTATTACGACAATATTTAGATATTGAAATGCATGATCTCTTTGCAATGTGAATATGTATGTCCCTTGTTGAATGTTCTAGTGTATTAGTAGAGAATATTTTTCCTAAAATACAATTGGGGAATATTATAATAAAATGAAAAAATCTTGGAGAATCATGCCATCTTGGACATCTTTCTTTAGTAGTATTTTGAGACCTATAATCATTTATTTGTGAGTGGTTATAGGGATTGAAAAGGTTCCAAAGGAGTATGATGCTAAATTATTTAGATTTGAGGTATCCCAACATTAAAATTTACACAGGTCTATATTATTGAGGGGAAAAGGAGCTACACCCTATAATAAAATAATTATTTGTCTTCTGATCTCCATGACTTGGTGTAACCACCATACAAAGGAATAATTCCCAAGCATTAAAGAAGGATGACAAATGGAAGCACAAGGACCCATACCTTAGTGCTTGGTTTGAGGTCACACCACATGTTGGGACAAGAAAGGGCATGAGGAAATAAAGCACAGACGAACCTAATACCCCGGTTTTGACCTCGTTTGCATGATGTATATAATGTAATTAATCGTGGTGAGGAGCTAAAGGAAAAAGCCCCACCATCGATTTGGTTGTGTATGTTTTGGAAATAGGAATAGTTGCTCATGGTATATCATGCTATTCGACACATTATAGTTTGGCNGGGGGGGGGGGGGGGGGGGGAGATGTTGAACCTTGAGTCTTGGGGGAAAAAGCTACATGTCATCACCCTGTCTGTTTTGCTCACCTTCCCTTGTCTCACCCAACCACATTTTTAATGATTTGATGAGTTGTTGAGGCATTGATTGCTGGAAGTGGAGGATGGCAGGACTGTCAGTCTTTTCCACACGCTCACTCCACCAGTCCTCTCCCCAACTTCACATGGGTAAGGGAACCATCACTACGCACTCTCTTGGGAGCTTGTGGGGGTCACTCTCACGCATAGACGCGCAGTAGGGGGGCAGTTAATCTTCCTCACGTGGAGCCCAGTTAAGAAGGGGTGTGATTTCTTGTTTGGGGGTTCGTTTTCCCTCTCTCACACTATTTGTCAGCCTCAGTGGTGTTCCTTCCATTCACGCAGAGAACTGGTTTTCCTTTTGCATTATTGAGCCGTGGATTGTTTTTTCCATCCTTTGTGGTGGATCGTGAGCTGTAGAACGTTGTGTTTTCTTCCATGTTTTGCCTGGGCTGTGCCTTTTTCCTACGCGCACAGGTTGAGAGTTTGTTCTTTTCCCCTTTTCTGCCTATGTAAGTTCTCCAGCTATTACATTGGGTATTGTGTGTGCTGTGGGCTTGTGGATGTTGGTTGGCCGTTGATTTCCACATCCGTTGGTTGAGTCCTCCCATGTCTATGCTGGGAGTTCTGCTTCTGCCCCTATTTTGAGACTTTGTAAGGTTGCCATAGTTTTCATTGTGAGTTTTGGTTGTTGATGTACCCTGGTTTGGGGTTGCTGCTTAGTTTTTTTGGCCACGCTAGGGCCAAGAACAACTCTGAGTTGTCTTGTGGACTTGAACTGTGTTTCACCTTTTGTTTGGGATTGTCACCCGGTTGTCTTTGCCTTCTTCACAGAGCTGTGAATGGGTTGTTTTGCTGCGGTATGCAGTGGCTAGTATTCGGACTATTGAGAGTGGGATTAGAGGCTGAGTAAGCTTGAGAGAACTGGTGTTTGAGGCCACCAGCTTAGCATTTATCCTTTCCTAGCTCCTTGATGACCTGGTAAACCCTGCTGTGTGGCTTTGGCTGATTTGTGTACCTTGGCTATGTGTAAGCCTGCATTGGCCCTTATTCCTTGAGGAATCATGCCCAGCTTGGGGGTGGCAGTGTTGTTGAGAGATTGATGAGCACACTGTCCTATGGTTGGGTGGAACATTGTAGCGACGTATCTGGTTGTGGGGTGAGTTCTTCATTAAAAGATAAGGATTCCTGACTATTTCATCTCTGTAATTATATTTACTGTTTCATGAATTCCGATGAACATGTTGAATGCTAGAATGTATATGTTTGCTTCTGCTGAATGTTGAATGACTATGTATCCTTGCATGTTTTATGCATCTTAGTATGTATTATGTTAAGTTTTTTAATATTAGCATTTATCCCTGTTCATGTTCATGGGGCTGTTTTCCCATTTGATTGGTGTTAGTAGCGTCCTCTTCACTGGTCGAAGGGTCGAGGAAATTACAGAGTGGCATCAGAGCAAAGGTTGCAGCATGGGCCTGAATGGGCTGTAAAGATGCAGTGACAGAGCATCAGAGGGCCATGAAGAATCAGTTAAAAAAGGCAGGGTGCCTACTTCCCAGAAGAAAACAGGAGAAAATTCTAAAAATTTTCTAAGTCCGAAAATCATCGAATGAGCTAGGTGGAAGCCCGTCCGATGCACAACGGACAGAACTTAGAGATGGATCCGTAATGGCAAGAAGGTTCACTAGAAGTCTTCCGATGCAGTGGCGGCGGAAAAAGGAAGGTGAGGCTCGCCGGAAGGGAGCCGCAATGATGGAAACGAAGAGGTGTTGAGAGCCGATGCCATCGGGCGAAATAAGCCAACAAAGAGGAAATCCTTTGGAAAATTTTTCTAAGTGTTGAGACCGTCGGATCGTCGGAGAACTTAGTTGGAAGCTCCTTCGATACAGACCCCAGTGGCGGTGAGAGATAGAAGAAGTCTGAGTCGACGAAGTAGATGGAAAAGCATGAAGGTGCCGCAACGACGGCGGAAGAAAGATGATGAAGACTGCTGAAACATCGACACATTTAGATGAAAGGGCTTCCGATGCTGTCGGTGGAGGATAGTGGAAGAAAGAGCCGCAGTTGCGGTGGGGATCTCTCGAAGGCCGCCGAGACGTCGACAGAAAATAGATGTTGAGGGTGCCGATACGTTAGCAGAATAAAGTAGAAAAGGAAAAAAAAATTGAAAATTCCTCTAAGTATGGAAACCATCGATGAAATTTAGTTGTTTGAGCAGCCGATGTGGCAGCAAGTATCGAAGAAAAATAGAATATGGGATCGCCGATAATTAGAGGATGAGGTTGCCAATGCAGCGACAGAAGAGAAAAGAAGAGAAGGTTTCGGCAGAAATTAGTTGAGGACAGAGCCGCAGTTTTGGTAGAGATCTCCCGAAGATCGCCAAAGCGTCGGTAAAGGCTAGACGATCGAGCAGCCGATATGGCGGTGGAAGGAAGAAGAAAAATTTTCGAAATTTTTCGAAATTTTTTTTTGAAGTATAGAAAACATCAAAAAACTTTAGAGGATAGGACCGCCGACACGTTAGAGAAAATTTGAGGATCGGTCTGCCGATACATCGGAAGCCAGAGGAGGATCGGCCTGACACGTCGAAAAAATTTAGTTGATTGGACTGTCGATGAAGCATCAAATGAAATATGAACATCAGACTGCCAAAGTGTCAGAAGCTTAGAGAACTAGATGTCCGACAGATAGAGGATTCGATCATCGATGATGGCTTTTGCAGCACTGATAAAGGACTCAGAAGCTTAGATGAATGGGGATCCGAAACAACGAAAAACGTTAGTTGTTTGATCGCCAAGGGATAGCCTTTGGCATTGCCAATAAATTCTGGAAGTGTAGATGAACAGACCGCCGATACCACAGAAAGGGTTATTTGTATGGCTACTGATGAGCAGCGGAGGAAATTAGTCATTTTGATCACCGAAATGTCGGTGAAGGATAGTTGTTTGGTCCGCCGATGCGTCGACAGAGATTAGTTGTTTAGACCATCGATGAGTTGTTTAGCCGCAGAATCCACAGACGGTTTACTGCCCGATGTTGCGGATGCCTAAGGAACTATCCACCCGATGGATAGTGGTTCTGGTCGCCGACGCAGCGGAAAGGATTTGTTGTTCGAATCGTCGGTGCGACTGGGAAGACTAGTGGGTCAGATCACCGACGTGGTGTATGGTCTGTGGAACCCACAATCAATTGTTTCCCATAGTTTCAGCTACCTAAAGAACTGTCAACCTAAGAGTTGTGGCTCCGATTGCCAATACAGTAAGGGTTAGTGGTTTCGATTGCTGATACACTGCCATCATCGATAGAGATTCGGAAGCCTAGAAAACCAAAGATCTGATGCAGCGAGAAATTGTTGTTGTTAAGGCCACCAATGAGCACCAGAGGAAAATTGTTGTTTGGATCACCAAAGTGTCACAATTTTAGTTGGGAAGAGAATTCTAGGTGGCTGAAGTTTGCATTCCAAGCCAAAATTCAGTGGTGTGTTTCGCCATCATTTTTGAAATGGTGTGGTTTTCACACCCGAGGTAGGAATGAAGCATGTGGATAGGTGTTGGAAAGCTTATCCAGTAGGGAACAAAGGAGAATCACTAGAGTTTGAACGCATAGTAGAAAAGTGCTAATGATGGCCACTGCTGTCAAATGGACAAATCTAAGAAATTGCATGCCTAGGGGTAGCAAGACCATGAATTCAAACCAGCTATTATGTGAAAGAGGAATTCCATGCAAAGATAAGGGATTTAAAAGGGAAAATTCCTTAACCCCTATCTTGCTAACTATATTATATTTTATAAGTCTTATGCATGAAATGCATGAGGATATGCTTTGCATACATAGGATATTGAGGATTATACATTTATAATGAACCACTAATGATAATTATTGCATTGGTGTTAGCATTAGTGGAAAAACCAACGACAACATGGGCCTGGCTGAATATGTTGTCGATGCTGACAAATGTGACTAGCAACCCTCTGGAGGAAGGGATAAGGCAACCAGTCCATAATCAAAAGTTGGTGAGCGAATTCTGCAATCCTCTGCAAGATACCGACTACACTGGTAATGTTGAAGGTGTAAGTAGGATCCATGCAGGTAATGGTTTAATTATGACAACTTTCAAGGAGTGGTAAAGGTAAGAGACCTCATACCATGTGGATATTGGAATGTTATACTACGTTCATATAGAAATTTGTCATGCCTGTATATATTGATTGATCTTAGTAGCCCAAGGAAAGTAAGTACTGATGATCTTGATTATAGCAATGCATCCTATATGAAGTAGTCATGGTTAGGCCATGCATGGTGTGTTGAAGGCATAGTATTCCTGAATCAATGCAAGGTAGCCTTGAATGGATACGCATTAAAAATATTTTATGAATCTTGTAGTCATGCATTGAATGGATGCATACGAAGGGAGTGAGTGACTGATTGCATGAGTATAGGTGCAAATGTTGTGATGCATTGCATGAATGCATTGAGATGAGTGCATGTGAATTTATGGATAACTAATGGCTGAAATGATGAATTGATGACAATTCATGAACCATTTCAAAGGCTGTTATGAATGCAGGATAGTAAGTGCATAAAGAGGATAGTCATGATCAATTGGCTGCCGAAAATGCTCTATGGAAGAGCAAGGTGTTACAAATGATATGCTTATGAAGTAATGAGTATCTAAACATTTCATTTAATTGCATGAATGATGTGGCTATACCTTGCAGATGTTAGTATGATGATGATTGCATGAAGTAAATGAGTTTTGGTAATATTGATGTGCTTAATAGCTAGAAGTATTTGAATTTTATAAATTCTGAAAATGCTTCGGTGATGATTGCAGCAATGAAAAGGTTATATGCATCTAGACTTATCAAGTGTTTGGTTGATTGAAGCTCAGGTTTGAGGTAGATTATTTAGAGCATGGAAATGCGAGTAAGACCATGACAAATGCTAGAATCTACCATGTGAAAGAGCCAAACCTTATGAGAAGAGTCTCATGGCTGTGAAAATAGTTGGTATGCATAATGGGTTGTTAAAATTGAATTGTGAATTTCGTATTTAAGAAATTGCCGACAACTACTAATCACTATTGGCTTGCATAAGATTGTGTCAGGAGGACGCATTGTAAGTGAGTATTCATATTATGCTAGTAAGCATAAAACTATAATGGGCGTAGTGGTGCTACTTACAAGAGACCCACAATTGAGGATCACCTCATTGCCAAGCAAACTAATTTCTGTAGTAGACAGAATTGCAAATTCCTATTAAATTTGATTACTAATGCCATTGCTTGGTTATGGAACAATCAATTTGGATTGTATTATCACATAATGATTGACTGTTTGGCTATTTGATGAATGTGCCAGGGGTACACACTGTAGGAAGATCATGTGTGATGGCCTACAAGAGTCAAACTTCATGGGAAGGTTTTCCCTTATCTTGGGAATGGGTTTCGGGTGAAACTCCATTGGACATTTTGAAAATGTCTCATCTGCACTACATGTTTGCTAAGAAACATGAATGAGATAGTATAGATTATGTCGATAAGACATGTGTGGATATGAAATGTAAAAATGAGTTGGGGTGGCTAACCGAGGGACTATCAACTCAGAGAAGGAGCCCCATTCCTCCTTAATGAAGGAATGCTACATCGGCAAATGGATAAGTTTTCTGTGACCCTTGCTAAGAATATGCATGTCAAATTATTAAAATTCCATATGCAGAACATGTTTTGATTTTATTTTCATGATGACTGATTGCTTGAGTATGAATAGGACCTACATGGCACACACCGGGAAAGGGTGCACACTTTTCCGATGTCGAGTCATGAAAGCGTTTTCAATATTGACTACACCCTAGGGAGTGGACACACTCCTGGTGTCTCAATACTTGATAGTGAATGATATGAAATATGATTATAGTTTTAGAGCAATAATGCTGATGAGTTTGCTTATGTTGCTTGTGTTGACAGGCTAAATAGATGCAGTTGGGTGTTGCACCCTAAAGAGAAAAGGTAAACGGTTGTTGTGAGGGGTTGCGGAGTAAGGGTTACTATTGATATAAGTGTACATAATTGTTGATATAAGTGTATGTTGGGCTGTTATATGCCTGTGGATCCATAGTAGATCCTGGACCTGGAAATGGTCGTGGTAAAGTTCCAAGCCTAGTCGACATGAGTGTGTATTGACTGGACATTAATTATTTGATGTTGCGGAGCAGCCTGTGTGCTGACCTAACATCCAAGTCCATAGGCGATCCCAAGGCTTGCAAAGCGAAGCAAGATCCTATGGACCAACAAGGAAACACACAATACATATAAGTATTGGACTATTTTGCTTATGAATGTACATGTGTATATGATTGGTTATGATGTTTTAAGCTCTTGTTCTAGAGATAAAACCGATGAGAATAAACTAAACATGTGAATTTATTCAATGTTTGGATATAGGTATCACTAGGAGCGAGGACTATGAGAGAATCCTAGGGGTGCATGTGGACATGTGACTGTCCTGGAGAGCTCGGAATGAGCGGTAATGAAGAAGGTGCTAATAAGGCCATGGGGGTCCTAGCAGCTGAGGAAACCATGTGGGGAGGCTCCATGGTTTAGAGGTCTAGAATAGACTGGAGACACTAAGTGTCATGACCAAGAAGGATTGGTCCAACATTCATGGTGAAGTGAAAGTGGCTGAGAGCATGAAAATCCACAGTAGTGGTGTGGGTTCTAGGATGGAACAAAACATAGAGGGGAAAAACTCTTGCTGCTCTCTCTTACCCTTTTAATTATATATATATATA
>LPNX010399791.1:79898-177322 GCA_001517045.1 Pseudotsuga menziesii | reverse complement strand
GTGTGTGTGTACATAGATATATATTCATAAAGAGAGAGAGAGACAGAGAGAGAGGGGGGGTTGGGGGGTTAGTGTGGGTGATTAGAGGTATGGGGGTATGGGTAGGGGGAGTAGGACATATAGAGAAATATATTGAGGATTTATAGGTTCAGAGAGTGTGCGTTTGTAACTTCCCCATCCCTCAACCCAACTAGAAAGAGGGGACATTAACTAAATTTGAGATTCCAAATTTCTCCCATAATCGTAATTACTAATTTCCTAGCATATATCCAAAGTTAAATTTGTATCTTCCAAGCATTGAGAGGGATCCAATTACTTGAGGTGTACTTGCTTTTTTTATCTTAATTATTTCACATGTTTAGAACAGTTTACACTTCGGGAATTTTGATCCCTCTGGTGCTTGGTAAATCTAGGTTTAAGGTTGATTTTTGTTGATATTAATTTATTTATTTTATAAGAAAACATGGAGTTTTAATTACTTTTTAATTTTTGTAATGTAACATAATGTTATGTTACGTTATGTGACAACATCTATCCCATACAGAGATGTAGAGCACCTCACTACTCTTGATGCAATTATGAATAAATGTTTTAGTAAAAGTATATTTTAAATTGGATAATATATATATATATATATATATATATATATATATATATATATATATATATGAAACATACTGAATTTGTAAGCTATAAACTTTTCATTGAATATTTAAGTTATTAAAAACATGTTAAAAACTAGCAAAGTTCCATCTCAAACCCCAATAAGTTCAGGTTTAAAATGGATCTATGTTGGGTTTAATTTTTTATTTTATAAGCCGAAATGGATTTTTTAATTACTTTTCATTTGCTTTTGTTTTATATTTTATGATCCAACATGAATTTTTGTAATCCCTTTTTAATTTTTGTAATGTAACATAACATAATGTTACGTTACTTTATGTGACAACATCTCCCCCACAATTATTTGTAAGCACTTCACTACTCTCAATGCAATAAATTCTAAAATGCATGTATAGATATGAGTGAAAATACACATTGAAAACAACTCAATCCACACACACAAAACATGCAATTTCAGGCATAATTATCACAATCATATAAATAAAATCATTGCAAATCAGATACAAAGAATACTTATCTTTAGCAAAGAATATCCAAGCAACTGACTATGTAAGAGTGATTTTCCATCCAGCCATAGGAGCTCTATCTATCATATACTCTTTTGAATGAGAGGACACCTCGAATATGTCTCATGAGACCACCAAGGAAAAGGAAACACCTACAAGATTATCTCACTTAGCCCACAACATGATATAAGATATATGCTTAGTCAAAAGCTCATATAGATATCTACAAAGATCTCACTCAACAATCATTGCCATGTCACTCCTTCCAATTTCCCCACACAACACGAGGAATTCATTCCTCTTTACTGATCCAAACTTTCCTTTGGGAATCCAATCCTTCCAATGCTTACTGGTGTGTGTAGTAAGAGATCAACATATGGTATTCTATTGGGGAACCACTTGTAGAAAAATTATGGATTCTCAAGCATCCAAAATTACCATAAATACATGGGTAAGGGTTCCTATATTTTTGGAAATTGAACCCAAGTGATAGAACAATTACACTCACAAAATTTCTAATCAAACATGCAAAATTAACACCAAAGGAGACTAAAATTTGAGCATAACACTAATCTGTATTGAGTAAGTGTACAATAGAAAAACTTAGGAAGTAATAGGATTCTTTAATATATAATTACATGAGTGGTTTTAATGCATAAGGATTCCATTCGAAATAGTCAAAAAGCAGGCTTACCAAATCTAGTCAAATCCCCCATAGGTGCATAAAGCAGTTTCCAAATCTATGTAGATGGTCACGAATTTTATAAGTCAAGTGGGAAAGCTAAAGAGGGATGGAAATAAAAATCATACATGCTTTTATTTGTAGAAAAGGAGGGAGGATGATGTGGGAAAAAAACAAGGCAACTACACCTAGACTAGCTTTTCCTTTTGCCTTAAAACAACTATAAAGCAAGGCAACTTTTTAGAAAAAAAAGATATGCACTTTAGAGAATCTGAAATAAAGAAGACATGCTAAAATTGGTTTCCAGTATGTTTCCCAAGTGCTCCATGACTCATTTTTAGAAAGTGTTGACTTCTAGGACATGTAGAAGGCAACTAGTATAGAATAGAATCTAGGAATCTAGGTAATAAGCAAAAAATAATTAAATTAATGTATAATGCAGGTAACTATGGGTTGATTATTATAAAACCCCCCCTTAAGCTTGATTTTATGAGTAAATATCAGAAAAATATAGGGCCTAGCAACAAGGCCTAGCCACCCTTTACATATTGCTTGCCCATACAACCAAGGAAAGAGGAAAAAACCCAGTGGGAAAATCCTCCCTTAAACATGGACAGGAAAAACAAATATTGGAAATATTGTCATCAATCATGTTTCATAGCATGATCATCAATACCTAGTAGTGATTTGAGATTGTTGAAGGTCTTCTCACAAAAAACTTTGGTGAAAATGTCTGCTACTTGTTCGGAAGATGCATAGAAGAGTATAACAATGGTACCATCATGCACAAGCTATCTGATGTAGTGCATATGGATCTCAATATGCTTGGTTTGCTGTTTCTGAACTAGATCATTGCATATTTCAATGGTGCTCTGATTATCACAGTAGATAATGGTTGAAAACTCTAATTCAAAGCCACATTCTCCAAGTATCTCCTGCAACCACAAACATTGAGTTGCTGCATTTACAACTCCTCTATATTATTCTTCTGTAGATGAGAGTGCTATGGAACTCTGCTTCTTTCTTGGCTAGATTATTGGTACTTCTGCAAGGATGAACACATATCCTATGTATACTTTTGATATGTGTTTTCACATGCCCAATCACTGTCAGTAATTTAAGAATTCTATCATTTAAGCTACCATTAACAAGAACATCAATCAAACATAAGAGACAATGAACACAAATTTTTTCCTTGAGGAAACAATAAAGGAGAAAACACCGCAACTTCCTTAGAGATAGAATCAACACCAAAATTAAAACCCCAAAACAATAAGATGATCTCCTGATAGTAGTAGTCTCTCTCTCTCTTGTCCCAACAACTTCTTCTCTCTCAGTTATGCGCTACAACTGAGTGTGAGTGAATGCGTGTTAAATAGAGAGGCTCACTCTCTATTTATACTAATTCTTGACTTGACAATAACTCACCAGGGCCAACTTCTCTAGGAGAGTCTAATAACCCTAGGGCCCCACAACTGTGGGGACTTTCACCCTTGATCAATAGGAGGGTTAACCACAATGACTTTAGATGACTTGTTTACATTATAGAATCTCCCGATCGAAACATCAGGGCATGACATGACTCAATTACATTACAAATGCTTTTTGGAATAAACATCGGGGTACAATACATAATATATACAAGTGAATACATTCCAAAGTTATAATTGCAACAACACTCCCTCTAAACTAGGAAGGTATTATTTTGACACAATTTATTAGAACAAGTCTTCTTCTCTATATCATCTGGATCATCATCAATTTCTTTTCATATTCATCTTCAATTCATCTTCACTGGATTTGGATCATCATCATAGGATATAGATCATCACTGGATCTGGATCATCACTGGATCTGGATCATCTCTAAATCTGGATCATCTCTGTTGGATCATCATCACAAGTGCTATCTCTTGATTCTTCTCATCACAAGAATTTCTACAGAACCAGGCCTTTTTCATGCTGGTTGTAGGCCTAGCCTCCAAGCAGGTCTTCATCTTCTTCAGCACTTATATCTAACCATGATAGGAAAATTTATTCACACAACATGTCAGAAAGGCTCTGCACTTATATCTGACCATGATAGGAAACTTTATTCACACATCATGATAGGAAACTTTATTCACACATCATGATAGGAAACTTTTATTCACACATCATGTCAGAAAGGCTCTGCACTTATATCTGACCATGATAGGAAACTTTATTCATGCATCATGATAGGAAACTTTATTCACTCATCATGATAGGAAACTTTATTCACACATCATGATAGGAAACTTTTATTCACACATCATGTCAAAAAGGATCTGCACTTATATCTAACCATGATAAGAAAATTTATTCACACATCATGATAGGAAACTTTATTCACACATCATGATAGGAAAATTTTATTCACACATCATGTTAGAAAGGCTCTCAACCCCAGGCTGAGTGTTAGTCCTAGACTGAACAAATTCCTGGTAACTGACCAAGTGCCTCCATTCTACCAGAGAATGGCATTTAGCACTTATATCTGATCATGTAGGAACTAATCCTACAGTCACATCAAAATGACTCAGCACTCATATCTGACATGGAAGTAACCAATCCTCTCACCATGACAGAATGGCTCTACCTTTACATCTAACCATGGAAGGAACCAATCCTCTCACCTTGTCAGAATGGCTCACGGACTCATCACTTCTCCTTGGAGGGAACCTCAATTTGGAGAAAACCAAGCTTCTCCTTGATGTAATTAAACTTCACTCTAGCCAATGGATTAGTCAACACATAAGCTATCTAATCATCCATCACAACATACTGGAGATTCACTTCTCTTCTCTGCACCGTATCCCTGATATAGTGATATTTGATCTTGATATGCTTTGACTTTTCATGGAACACCGGATTCTCTGAAAACTTCACACAACTCTGGTTGTCACAATATATACAAGTAGCATCCAATTGGAGATCAAATAATTCAGACAATAGCTTCCTCAGCCATACTTCCTCACAACTAGTTGAACAGGCTACGACATACTCTGCTTTAGCTGTACTTAGTGCCATGCAAGATTGTTTCTCGCTAAACCAAGAGATCACACCTGATCCCATACTGAAGCAACACCTTGAGGTGTTCTTTCTATCAATGGAACTGCCTTCCCAATTTGAATAAACATAACCTTTCAGGTTAATCTTTTGATCATCCTTATACTTGATCCCATAATCAACTATACCCCTCAGGTACCACAAAATATGGTTTGCAACAATCAAGTGAACAAGTCTCGGATCTATCACGAACTGGCTCAAGGTGTTCACAGCAAAGAAAATATCTGGTATTGTATTCATCAAGCACATCAAGGACCCAATCATCTAATGATACATTGTAGCATCAACCAACTCTGATGAATCATTTCTCAATAGCTTTAGGTTCGATTCCATAGGTGTGGTCATGGCCTTGCAATCCATCATACTGAATCTCTTCGGGATCTCTACTGTATACTTCCCTTGTCCCAGGTAAATTCCATCTACATTCTGCCACACCTCCATGCCTAGAAAATAGTGCATCATCCCCAAGTCATTCATTTGGAACTTAGCAGCAAGCTTCCTCTTCATATCATAAATCAACCCATCCATACTTGTCACAAATAGATCATCTACATACAGTAGGAGTATCACTCGGTTGCCATCTCCAACCTTGTAGTAAAGGTTAGAATCTGCTTTACTCTTGGTAAAGCCCAAAAAGGATAGAAAGTTATCAATTTTTCCATACCATTTCTTGGGTTCCTATTTCAAACCGTACAGATATTTCTTCAATTTACACACATGAGTCTCCCTGTCATGTGTCTCAAAACCAAATGGCTGCTCCACACACACTTCCTCTTCCACTACACCATTCAAGAAAGTCATCTTGAAATCCATTTGATGTATCTTCCATTTCATCACTACAGCTAGAGAAAGTACTAATATGATGGAAGTGTATCTGGATACAGGTGCAAAATTTTCTTCATAATCTATTCCTTCTTTCTGGGAGAAGCCACGAGCCACAAATCTCACTTTATATTTTTCTATGCTATCGTTTGTAGCATGCTTGATCTTGTAGATCCATTTGGAAGTTACAATAGACTTCCCCTTTGGTCTAGCGACAACATCCCAGAAATCATTCTTCATGCTCGATTGATACTCTTTGATCATAGCATCCTTCCATTCTTTCCTTTCTGCCACTTCTTCATAGTTGGAAGGTTCTTTATCAATGAAGTTACATAACAAGGATACATACTCGGAGCAGGACCTGGTCCTTTTTCTTTCTCTATGATTTTTTTCTAGAGCCCCATATCTTTCTACACCTTAGATAGCTTCTCATACCCAAGTAGGTTTCCTCTTATGAGGATTCTTCTCCTGAGGTGGATCTACAGGTTCTTGAGATTTTTCTAATTCTCGATCTTCTTCTTTAATTTCTTCGTTCATGGTTGTGTCCAGGGATGATTTTAAGGAACCATACTTATTTAAAAGTGTATAAATGTTGGCGAATATTACCAATTCTTAAAACGCCAACTATAAAATGATTGACGATATTTTTCAAAAAATATTTTAATTTCCAAGGATTTTATATCGTTTATATAATGATTTGGCGATTTTTAGGGTGAAAAAAATTTACCCCATCAAAATTGGGCGAAACAAGGCTTCAAAAAATGCAAAATGGCGAATGTTTTTTGGGAGAAAACCATGGAAAAATAGCCCACTGGGCTAAAATTCGCCCCTAAAATTATCCCTGGTTGTGTCATGAATTCTGGGTGCTTTTGTTTCTTCAAGATATTTAGTAGGTCTCTTTCTGGATTTGTTTTAAATCGAGTCTTCATCAAATGTTACATCCCTACTGATTTCAATCCTATTGAATCCTAGGAAGTATATTCTATAAGACTTCGAGCTTTCAGAGTATCCCACAAATATACGCTTCTTTCCTAAAGGATCTAACTTTGTCCACTTTTCTTTAGGAATGTGTATGTACATTGGACAACCAAATATTTTGAGATGGATGACTTCTGGTTTCTAGCCATAAAATACTTCTTCAGGTGTCTTGTTCTCGAGTACTCTATGTGGAGTACGGTTCTATACATACACCGATGTTCTGGAAGCTTCTGCCCATAGATGCATGAGAAGATATGGATCATGAAGCATTTCTCTTGTATCTTTCATGATCATTTTATTCTTCCTTCCTACAACCCCATCCTGTTGTCGATTATATGGAGTGGATAACTCCATCTTAATCCCTGAATCTTTGCATACTTTTTTGAATTCATCTGATGTGAATTCTCCACCATTATCTGATCAAAAAGTCTTGATCTTCTTTTCAGTGTGGTTCTCGATCAAGGATTTGAATTCCTTGAACTTGCTGAATACTTCATCTTTGTTCTTCAAGAAGTATATCCATGTCTTCCTAGAAAAATCATGAATAAAAGATACATAGTATACATACCCACTTAATGAACTAGATGACATTGGACCGCATACATTGGAGTGAATGATTTCCAAGATTCATTTTTCTTTGCTTTCGCTGCTTGGAAATGTCTTCTTTTTATTCGTTCCTTTCGCACATCATTTGCAGACACCATCATGCTTTGTCTGAATTTTTGGAAGTCCTTCAATAGCTTTGCTTGCAAGTGGTATTGCTCTGTAGTGCACATGTGCAAACCTTCTATGCCAAAGTTCATTTGGTTCTACCGAGTCATGGATCAAGGCTTGTTCTAGATGGCCCTTCAATTTGTATAGATCTCCCTCTTGTTCCCCAATTACTACAGCATCATCAATAGTCTTCCCCTTTAGCCACATGAGAACTTGGCCATCTACAAATGCAACCCTCATGCCTTTTGCATCTAATGCAGATATGGAGAGGAGGTTCTTCTTTAGTCCTGGTATGAACAATATATCCTTCATTATTATAGACTTTCCAGAGTCTAGATTATAGGAGGATTCCCCACTACCTTTTATTGGATACTGGTAGTCATCTCCAAGCTTCACCTTGTGGGGTGATTCATGTTCTGATTCACAAAGGATTCTTTGAATCCCGTCATATTTTTAATATGCTATATTTTTTGCATTCACGATAGCATTATGATCTTAGGATCTTTAACTAAAAGAATAATATGCACGGTAATAAACACAAGAGACAAGAGACACAAACAATTTTCCTCAGGGAAACCATAAAGGAGAAAACCTTGCAACTTCCTCGGAGATAGAATCAGCACCAAAAGTAAAACCCAAAAACATAAAGATGATCTCCTGACAACAGTAGTCTCTCTCTTGTCCCAGTAATTTCTCTCTCACTCATGCGCCCCAATGAGTGAGTGTGTGTGTGATAAATAGAGAGGCTCACTCTCTATTTATATTCTTTTGTTCACTTAATGTCCACTCCAACATGTCATCCTCACTTAACAATTACTTACTAGAGCCGACATCTCTAGGAGAATATAATAACCCTAGTGCCCCAGAACTTGTGGGGACTTTGCCCCTCTAACCAACAAGGAGGGTTATCCTTAGCACAATGGTGGGGACTACTACCCTAACTTACAATAACTCACCTAGGGTTGACTTCTCTAAGATATTCTAATAACCCTAGGGCCCCATAACTATGGGGAATTTAACCCTTGAACAATAGGAGGGTTACCCACAATGACTTGACATGACTTGTTCACATTATAGAAACTTCCGATTGGAATGTTGGGGCATGACATGATTCAATAACATTACAAACACATCCCAGAATAAACATTGGGGAACTATACATAAGATATACAAGTGAATACATTCCGAAGTTACAATTACATCAACACTCTCTCTTAACTAGGAAGTTATTCTCTCGACACAATTTATCAGCACAAGTCTTCTTCTTTGTATCATCTGGATCGTCATCGATTTCTTGTCATCTTCAAGTCATCTTCATCTTCAGGTCATCTTTATCTTGATCTGGATCATCACTGGATCGGGATCATCATCACTGGATCTAGATCATCACTTGATCTGGATCATCTTTGCTGGATCAACATCACTGGATCTAGATCATCACTCGATCTGGATCATCATCACTGGATCTAGATGATCACTCGATCTAGATCATCATTGCTGGATCATCATCACTAGATATAGATCATCACTCGATCTAGATCATCACTGCTAGATCATCATCACTGGATCTAGGTCATCACTGGGTCAACATCACTGGTGCTATCTCATGATTCTTCTCGTCACAGGAAGTTCTACAAAGACAGCCCTTTTTCATGTTGGTTGTAGGCCTAGCCTCCACGTAGGTCTTCTTCAGTGCTTATATCTGACCCTAAGTCATAATGGCCAGCACTCACATCTGACCATTGGAGGAACACACCCAACACCATGTTAGAAAGGCACAACACTTACATTCACCAGCATGATAGGACACAAATACTATCATATGTGAAAAGGAACAACACTCACATCCACCAGCATGATAGGACACAACTACTATCATCTATGGAAAGGAACTGCACTTACATCTGACCTTGACTGGTCAGAAAGGCACAACACTTACATTCACCAGCATGATAGGACACAACTACTATCATCTATGAAAAGGCACAACACTCACATCCACCAGCCTGGCAGGACACACCTACTACCATCCGTGGAAAGGCACTTCACTTACATCTGACCTTGACTCATCAAAAAGGATCTCAATCCCAGACTGAGGGTTCCTGGTAACTGACCAGGTACCTCCATTTAGAGAATCGAAACAACACTTATATCTAATCAAGTGGGAACATATCCCTCAATCACATTAGAATGGATGTGCACTTATATCTGATCATGTGAGACTACATCCCATAGTCATATCAGAATGGCCCTTAGTACTAGACTGAGTATTCCTGGTAACTGACCAGGTACCTCCATTCAGAGAATTGAAATAGCCCTTATATCTAATCAAGTGGGAACATATCCCTCAATCACATTAGAATGGATGTGCACTTATATCTGATCATGTGAGACTACATCCCATAGTCATATCAGAATGGACCTTAGTACTAGACTGAGTATTCCTGGTAACTGACCAGGTACCTCCATTAAGAGAATTGAAATAGCCCTTATATCTGATCATGTAGGAACCAATCCTACAGTCACATGAAAATGGATCAACACTCACATTTGACATGGAAGGAACCAATCCTCTCACCATGATAGAATGGCTCAACCCTTACATCTGACCATGGAAAAAACCAATCCTCTCACCATGTCATAATGGCTCATGGAATCATCACTTGCCATTGGAGGGAACCTCGATCTGGAGAACACCAAGATTCTCCTTGAAGTACTCAAACTTCACTCTAGCCAATGACTTCATCAACAAATCATCTATATGTTCATCCATTGCAACATATTGGATCTTCACTGCTCCTCTCTACACCATATCCCTAATATAGTGATACTTGATCTTGATATTCTTTGACTTGTCATGGAACACTGGGTTCTCTAACAACTTCACACAACTCTGGTTGTCACAATATATACAGGTAGCATATAACTAGAGATCAACTAAATCAGACAGTAGCTTCCTCAGCCATAATTCCTAACAACTGGCTGAACAAGTTGCGACATACTCTGCTTCAATTATACTCAATGCCACATAGGATTGCTTCCTTCTAAACCAAGATATCACACCTAATCCCATACTGAAGCAACACTCTGAAGTGCTCTTCCTATCGATGGCATTGCCTACCCAATCTGAATCAACATAACCTTCTAGGTTAATATTTTGATTCACCTGATACTTGATCCCATAATCAACTGTACCCTTCAGGTACCTCAGAATATGCTTTGTAGCAATCAAGTGAACATGTCTCAGATCCATTAGGAATTAGCTCAAGGTGTTCATAGCAAAGCAAATATCCGGTCTTGTATTCATTAGGTACATAAGGGACCCAATTATTTGATGATACATCATGGCATCAACCAACTCTAATGAAGCAACACTCAGTAGCTTCAGGTTTGATGCCATAGGTGTGTTCATGGCCTTGCATTCCATCATCTTGAACCTCTTCAGGATCTCTATTGCATACTTCCCTTGTCCTAGGGAGATTCTGCCACACCTCCATGCCTAGAAAATAGTGCATTGACACATAATAGGAGCATCATTGGTCTTCCGCCTTCAAACTTGAAGTAAAGGTTGGAATCTGTTTTACTCTCATTAAAGCCTAGAGTCATCAGTAATCTATCCATCCTATCATATCATGTCGAACCTCAGAATCTTATACAGTCACTCCCTCTTAAGCATCATACTCCCTTTGTATTCCATACCCTATGCACTGAAACATTCTGTAGAGGAGTGACAAGTATCTTCCTCTGCTACTAATATTCTATGTATCCATCTAGGGTCACTGGATACCAAGATCTTCTATCATTGAAAACATTATTCTCGTACCCATCTGTGAGCTTGTCATCCTCTATAGGATTTCATCTTCAACCTTGTAGCAAAGGTTAAGATCTTCATCAAGCTCCTCATGTATGTGTTATCCCATGGGTGTCTTCTGAGCTCATACAAGGCCTTCTTTCATTTACACACATGATTCTTCCTGTCATGTGACTTCACTTCCAGTTGCTGCAAATGTCTCTTCATAGTTTATGCCTTCTTTTTATGAGAATCCTCGTGCTACGAATCTTTCCTGGTATCCCATGATGTTTCCATTTACTGCATGATGGAACTATGAACTTCCGTTCATGTATCAATACTGCATCCTAGACATCATTCTTCTTGAACTGGTCTTCCCTTTCTTCTTGGTTACTTCTTCATGGCTGGAAGGTTGTGCATCAATGATGTCACTACATTCATCAAATTATTCTTCATCTTGAACTGTCATCACTTGTTCTTTGGCACAAGTCTCATCCTTCTTTGCTTGTAGGAAATTATGTATGCAATCTTTCCTACAAGTCAAATGCATTTGTATGGTTAGAAACATTTCATAAGGAATATTCATACTGGAAAATTATTATGCATAAATATATGATCATGCAACTACTTTATCCAATACAACATTCATCCATATCTCATGGAAACTTTCTAGATGCCTTCCATCTCTACCAGGACAACATTGAGATTGTGCACTAATCCAATATGTCAGAAAATAGGTTTCATTCTATATAAGCAGCAATGGGGAGTTGTGTAGCACCATGAGCTACTTACCCATCACATGATTATTAGTAGTATACTGTCATTAATGCAATCATGCATAATACATCAACTAAATATAAACAAATGCATAACAAAAACAATATCATGAAATGACAATTGAATACTTATCTTTATTTGTTTCGTGGGTAGACTCCTTCTTGGTCCTTCAGCTTCATCATCTTCTTCATTCATAATATCATTGTTTCTTATCCAAATGCTAAGATGGATAAGAGGTTCTTCAAGAGTTGAGTTCTTCATATTCCTCATCGCTTGAGGGATCTTCTTTGGATAGTGAGAGCTTGATCTTCAGTTGCTCCAATCTTCTCTTCTCTTATTATGAGTCGAGCTTCTTCTTGTGTGTTCTCTTCCCAGCGTCTGCTTAAAGTAATCACTTCCTTTTGGCACATGTTCCTCGAATGAATGAATCCCATGATCCTGGGAGGCCATTCAAGGTGG
Organism: Pseudotsuga menziesii; assembly: GCA_001517045.1. NCBI lineage: Eukaryota > Viridiplantae > Streptophyta > Pinopsida > Pinales > Pinaceae > Pseudotsuga > Pseudotsuga menziesii. Next base: position 164,881 of record LPNX010399791.1, on the reverse strand, counting down.
CTATCACCACTTCTACATTATCCACTTCTTCTTTTACTACTACAAGTTGTTCTTTGATTTGTGTTCTTTTATTTGAGAGACCCTCGTAAAGTATGACTGTATGGTCTCTGCATTTTGGATCTTCACATTCTTCAACTATTTTCTCAAAGTCATATTCTCATTTATGTTCTTCTATTCAAATATCTTGGTCAAGGAATCAAACATATCTTTCAATGTCTATAGGGAAGACACTTATGGTATAAGGTGATCCATGATTGAATCAGCAATGATCTTCTTAACCTTGACCAAGTTATTCTTATGTAAGGATTTTAGCCTCATCTCTCTCTGGAACTGGAACCTCTCTACTTATGTATCTATCTAATTCATTTTCTTTAGAGAGATCATATACTTCCATGCTTGGAATTTGTCAACTTCACCAACTTGTCATCAATATGATGTGATATATCACTTTGAAATGAGAACCTCAAATGAAAATAGCAATAGATTAGATCTTACCGATTTGAGGTGTCCATCCTGGTTCCGGAGCTGGATGATCTAGGGTTTCTCAGAGAAACCCTAATTTTCAAAACTTGGAATCTTTAAGATCTAATTGGATGGAAAGATAGAACTCTTCAAGGTGAGCTCTCCAATGTACTCCTTTTCTGAAAATAGTGGAGGGAAACTCCTGTTAAATTTTCATATGCTTAGCTAAGACATTATTATTTCATTTCATTTTCATAACAAAAGCATATAAACAGGATCACTGAAAGAAACAACATCACAAGAACAACACAGATTTATCCTAGGAAAACCCTAAAAGGAAAAACCCAGCAAAAGCTTCCTCAATATAGATGCCCCCAAAAGGTAAAAAGGTAAAACCAACAAGGAGATCAAAAACCTAATCCTCCTCCTTCTCCAGCTACTTCTCTCCTCCACAAGTGCGCTACTCAAGTGAGTGTGTGTGTTCTAAATGAGGAGCACTACACCTCTATTTATATTCATCTGTTCACTTAAGTTAACTCATCTGTTATGTAGGCTTGAGTTAATCATGTAGGCTCGAGTTACACATGTAGGCTCAAGTAACCACACTGGGGTGCTAATGACCCACCTTTACAATTAGAGGGGACTGCCTCATGACTCTTATTATTTCTTTCGATTAGGAGCATTGAGGTACAAAGTAATACAAGTGGTTCTCCCGGTAGGACCATCGGAGACCACAAAGAAATACATATAGAATATTCTTCAAAGTTACAATATTTCAACACTCCTCCTTAACGAGAAGGGTATTCTATAACAACATAAACAACAACAATAATAGGAGAGAGATAGAGGACATCATCAATATCATCAGGGTGATACATATATAAATCATTGGAAGCTTTTCAACATCATGTAGTCTTCATATTCAATCTTTAGTCTTCAGCATCATCAGTACTTTGACCGCTTCGATCAGCAACATCTTCAGCATCTTGATTCTTCAATCAGCAGCAACATCTTCAGAACTTTGACCTTTCGATCAGCAACATCTTCAGCACTTTTAAGTTTCAATCAGCAACATCATCTTCAGTAATTTGACCTTTCGATTAGCAACATCATCTTCAACACTTTGACCTTTCAGTTAGCAACATCTTCTTCAGCACTTTGGCCTTTCAATCAGCAACAACTTCTTCAGCACTTTGGCCTTTCGATCAGCAACAACATCATCATCATACTCTGATATTTTGATCAAAAACATCACCATCAAAACATCAACATCATCATCATCAAAATATCATCATCATCTTACTTTGATATTTCAATTAGAATCATCATTATCATCAGCCTCTGATCTTTCGATTAGAAACATCATCAACCAAACATCATCATACTCTAACATCAACTCATCATCATATTCTGATCTTTTGATCAATACGTCATCATCATAATCAGGATCTCATCATCATCACATTCTGATCTTTCGATCAGAAACATCATCATCATCATCGCATTCTGATCTTTCGATAAGAAAACATCATCATCATCAGCAGCATCATAATCATAAGCAACTTCTAATCTTCTGATCAGAAAACATTATCATCATCATATTCTGATCTTTCGATCAGAGAACATCATCATCAACAACTTCTGATCTTTCAATTAGAGAAACATCATCATCATCATATTCTGATCTTTCGATCAGAGAACATCATCATCGTCAGCAACAACATCATCAGCAGCAGCAACTTTTGATCTTTCGATCAGAGAAACATTATCATGATCATATTCTGATCTTTAGATCAGAGAACATCATCATCAGTAGCAACAACATCATCATCATATTCTAATCTTTTAATCAGAGAACATCATCATCATCAACAACTTTTGATCTTTCGATCAGAGAACATCATCATCATCAGCAACATCTAATCTTTTGATCATAAACATCATCATCATCATCACACTCTGATCTTTTGATCAGAAACATCATCATCATCATCACACTCTGATATTTTGATCAGGAAACATCATCATCATCAGTAGCAGCCCACAGTACAAAGACAGAGAAGTCTTTGGATCTCTTTTGGACTCAAAATCCAAGGATGATGCAATCCTATCACATTCTCGACAACCGACGTCACCGAATCTGTTCTGAACTAAGGTTCAAGGATGATGTAATCCTGCCACATTCTTGATGACTAAAGTTACACCGGATCCATTCTTAACCAAAGTTCAAGGATGATACAATCCTGCCACATTCTCGATGACCGAAGTTACACCAGATCCATTTTGAACTGAAGTTCAAGGATGATACAATCCTTCCACATTCTCGATGACCGAAGTTACACTAGATCCATTCTGAACCGAAGTTCAAGGATGATACAATCCTGCCACATTCTCGATGACCAAAGTTACACTGGATCCATTCTGAACCAAAGTTCAAGGATGATACAATCCTACCACATTCCCGATGACCGAAGTTACACTAGATCCATTCTGAATCGAATTTCAAGGATGAAAAAATCCTACCACATTCTCGATGATCGAATTTACCCTAGATCCATTCTGAACCGAAGTTCAAGGATGATACAATCCTACCACATTCTCGATGACCGAAGTCACTAGATCACTTCTGGACATATGTCCCGGGATGATACAATCCCTCTTCATTCTCAAAGACCAAGGTCTCCAGATCACTTTAGGGCAAGTGCCCAGGGATGATACAATCCCACTTCATTCTCGAAGACCGAGGTCTCTGGATCACTTTAGGGAAAGTGCCAAGGGATGATACAATCCCTCTTCATTCTCGAAGACCAAGGTCTCCGGATCACTTTAGGGCAAGTGCCCAGGGATGATACAATCCCACTTCATTCTCGAAGATCGAGGTCTCTAGATCACTTATGGACATATGTCCTAGGATGATACAATCCCTCTTCATTCTCGAAGATTGAGGTATCTATATCACTTTAGGGCAAGTGTCCAAGGATGATACAATCCCACTGCAACATCACTACTCCCCCTTTTGGGGAAGGTCTTTCTGAACCACACCAATCTTGTCTCGAAAGTGTTCGAACTTTACTCGAGACAGATGCTTTGTCAGCGCATCATCATCTAAACCATATTCATATACATCTTCAGTATGTGAATACTGAACTATCACCATCTGTATCTCCAGTATGTGAGTATTGAAGGAATCATCAGGTCACCATCATCTGCATCTACAGTATGTAAATACTGAAACATCATCTGTATCTACAGTATGTAAATACTGAAACATCATCATCTGCATCTTTATCTTGAATGTAGAAATAATGGATTTCTATGTGTTACGATGGAACACAGGGTTCTCTATTATCACAAGTCTCGTTATCACATAGAATCAATGTAGTATCCATCTTCAGTTCAAAGAGACATGATATCAGCTTCCAAAGCCATATGGCTTCACAACTTAGTAGAGCAATCTGCTATGTATTCTGCTTCAGCCATGCTACGAGAAACACTGGACTGTTTCTTGCTAAACCATGAACTCATAGAAGACCCCAAACAAAAGCATCTACCTAATGTGATTTTCCTACCTGAGATACTTCCAGCCCAATCTGCATCTGTGTAGCCATACAATCTATACTCATGGCTACCATCATAATATAAACCAAAGTCTATAGTCCCTTTCAGATATCTCATCACATGTTTTGCAGTTACTAGGTAAACCCGTTTTGGGTGAACAAGATATTGACTTAAGGTGTTCACAGCAAAACAAATGTCTGGTCTGGTATTTTTTAAGTACATCAATGACCCAATGATCTGTCTGTAATGAGTCATATCCACTAACTTTGATGAGTCATCAGCTAACAGCTTCAGGTTGGATTTCATGGGTGTGGTCATGAATTCACATTCCAACATATTGAATCTCTTCAATATCTCTACCACATACTTTCCCTGGTTGAGAAAGATTTCTTCTGAACTTTGCCATACTTCCAGACCTAAGAAATAATGCATTAACCCAAGGTCTTTCATCTCAAATTCTTTTGCTATTTTCTTCTTGCTTTCCATGACCTGTTTCTCATTTCCTGTCAAGGATAAGTCATCCACATTTAATAACAGGATGGCAAGTTCATATTCTACAACCTTGAGATAAAGGTTAGGATCATCTTTACTCTTGGTAAATCCCATGCTCGACAAGAAACTATCTATTCTTCCATACCAAGCTTTGGGAGCTTGCTTCAGGCCATAGAGGGCCTTCTTCAACTTGCATACATGATTCCATCTGGCTTCAACTTCAAATCCTTGTGACTATTCGATGTAAAACTCTTTCTCAATCATACCATTAAGGAAGGCTTGTCTTTACTTCACCATGGAAGAAACTACCATGATAGTTCTGAAGGAAGTGTACCTTGCTTCCTGGATTAAGTATCTCTTCAGAATTAATTCCCTCTTTATGAAAGAAACCTCTGGCCACAAATCTTTCTTTATACTTCTCGATACTTCCATCAGCTGCAAGCTCTATTTTGTATATCCATTTGGAGGATACAATACTCTTTCCTTCTAGTTTGGGAACTATATCCCATACATCATTCTAGTATTCTTTCATCATAACATCTTCCATGAGTTCGTCTTGTTAGATCATCAACATATCCTAGTCTTCTACATTCAACTTTGAAGGTTGGAACCCACTTTACTCTTGGTAAAGTATTGATCCATCAAGAAGCTGTCCATCATGTTGTACCGTGTCGAACTCAAATATCTTTTGTAGTCACTCCCCCTGAAGTGGAGTATTATCTTCCTTCTTCATTTTGTACAGGTGGTTCTATGCTTTATATATACTGGTCAATAGAGTATGTCATGTCATAGTCTATTCTTTCTGAGGAAAATCATGAACCTTTCTTTGTACACTTGTTCTTGTAGATCCATATGGAGGATACTATGTACTTCCCTTTATGTCTTGAAATCATATCATATACATCATTCCCCATGATCAACTATTATTCTTTGATCATAGTTTCTTTCATAGCATCCTTTTCTTCATCTTGAGTTATATCTCATACCCATGGTGGTCTTCATCCTTTGAGGTGGATCTACCGCTATCTGAATCTCTTTCTTCCGTCATGGTGTTTCTGATCCTAGGAGCTTTAGATTTATGTTTATTGAATTGTCATCACTTGTTCTTCGGAACAAGTCTCGTCCTTATTTTCTTGTAGGAGGTTGTACAGGACCTTTCCTACAATTCAAATGTACAAGTTGCATGGTTAGAACTATTTCATAAAACATATGCATAATGACAAATTCTTATGCATCATGCAACTATTTAGCCAATACAACATTCATCCATATCTCACAGAAACTTTCTAGATGCCTTCCATCTCTACCATGACATCATTGAGATTTTTCACTAATCCAATATGTCAGCAAAGAGGTTTGATAAGTAGCACTAGAGAGTTGTATATCTCCATGAGCTACTTACCCATCACATGCATATTAGTATTATTAATGTAAACAATCTTTCATGCATAACACATCAACTGAATACAATCAAATGTATAACAAAACAATATCATGAAATGGCAATTGAATACTTATCTTTTATTTGTTTCATGGGTAAAATCCATCTTGATCATTCTGCTTTATCATCTTCTTCAGTCATGAAATCATCATTTCTTATCCAAATGATAAGATGAATAAGAGGTTCTTCAAGAATTGAGTTTTTCATATTCCTCATCACTTGAGGGATCTTCTTTGAATGGTGAGAGCTTGATCTTCAATTGCTCCCATCTTCTTCTTCTCTTCATATTAGTCGAGATGAAATTAATCACTTACTTCTGGCATACATTCTTCACATGAATGAATCCCATGATCCTGGGAGGCCATTCAAGGTGGCTATCACCACTTCTGCATAATTCTTCTTCTACCGCTTCAAGTTGTTCTACATTCTGGATCTTCACCGTTTCTTAAACTGTTTTCTCAAAGCCATCTTCTGATTTAAGTTCTTATCTTCAAATAGCTTGATTAAGGAATAAAACATCTTCGGTGTCTTTAGGGAAGACACTTGTGGTATAAGTTGATCTATGATTGAATCAACAATGATCTTCTTGGCCTTGATCAAGTTCTTCTTGTGTAAGGCTTTGAGCCTCATCTTCGTATGGAACTGGAACCTCTCTACTCATGTAGGTGTCCAATTCATTTTCTTCAGAGAGATCAAATACTTCCATGCTTGGAAGTTGTCAACTTTACCAATATTATCATCAAGCTGATGTGATATATCACTTTGAAATGAGAACCTCAAATGCAAATAGCAAAAGATTAGATGTTACCGATTTGAGGTGTCTGTCCTGCTTCCAGAGCTAGCTGATCTAGGGCTTGTCAGAGAAATCCTAATTTTCAAAACTTAGAATCTTTTAGATATGATTGGATAGAAATATATATCTCTTCAAATGCAGCTGTACAATGTACTCCTTTTCTGAAAACAGTGGAGGGAAGCTCCCGGAACAGGAAGCCCTAGTTTTCCAATTTCTTCTGCAAAAATGCATGTCATTGCTTCTGTGATATATCTTAAATTACTACTGATTTATGTCTAAAATTTAGTACTGAGTTAACCTTACATGTTCCTGATCCAAAACCACAGGTTTAATCAGAATTGGTTTCACCAATTAGGATTTATGATCATTTTCCCAGGGTGACCTGTTACAGGACTATTCAGAACAGCAAAGTTGTACAGCATGCCACATGTCACGGGTTCATCTTATGAGTATAATATTAATACCATAGAAATTAATGTCTATTCTATTTCTGGAATGTCTTTAGTAAATCCATTTGGACCTAGGTATCCCAATATGTAGCAATTTTCTCCAGGTGTCCTGTTTAGGGATGAATTCTGGAATACGCTGGAACCATAACGTGGAGGGATCATATCTCCCAGAATATAGTGAATCTGAAGCTTAATTTTGGAGATAATGTACATTAGGATTTCATATTTAGTCTCTACAATTTTTATCTCTTGAAACGTTGCCAATATTGGGATATAGCAAATGTACCAAAACTTAGTAGTTTTAGTATTTAGGGTTTTTCTGGCTTGGGGTCAAACTAGGGTTTGACTTTCCCAGAGTTTCACCCACCCAAAAATCTTGGTCCAGGTCTCTAAACTTCGATTTTCATGAGGATATAAATCCTATGCTAGGATCACTCAAAAATTCTTCTTCTGCAAGAAGCCCTAATTTCTTCTGGGGAGAGAGAGAGGGCTCTTTTTCCTTGTGAAAGATGTCCTATCCAGGTTAGCTCTGATACCATGTTAAATTTTCATATGCTTAGCTAAGACATCAGTATTTCATTTCATGTTCATAAAAAAGCATATAAACAAGATCACTGAAAGAAACAACATCACAAGAACAACACAGATTTATCCTGGGAAAACCCTAAAGGGAAAAACCCAGCAAAAGCTTCCTCAATATAGATGCCCCAAAAAGGTAAAAAGGTAAAACCAACAAGGAGATCAAAAACTTGATCCTCCTCCTTCTCCAGCTACTTCTCTCCTCCACAAGTGCGCTACTCAAGTGAGTGTGTGTGTTCCAAATGAGGAGCACTACACCTCTATTTATATTCATCCGTTCACTTAAGTTAACTCATATGTTATGTAGGCTCGAGTTAATCATGTAGGCTTGAGTTACATATGTAGGATCAAGTAACCACACTGGGGTGCTAATGACCCACCTTTACAATTAGACGGGACTGCCTCATAACTCTTATTAATTCTTCTGATTAGGAGCATTGGGGTACAAAGTAATACAAGTGGTTCTCCCAGTAGGACCATCGGGGACCACAAAGAAATACATATAGAATATTCTTTGAAGTTACAATATTTCAACAACTCCCGAAACAGGAAACCCTAGTTTTCCAATTTCTTCTACAGGAATGCCTGATAATATTTCTGCGGTATCACCAAAATTACTGCTCCTATGTTTCTAAAACTTTTCACTAAGGTAGAATCACTTGTACCTATTCCAACACCATATGTTTTATCAGAATTGATTTCACCAATTGGGACTTATGATCGTTTTCCCAAGGTGACCTGTTTCAGGACTGTTCAGCATAGCGAAGTTGTATGGACTACCACATGTCACTTTTTTATCTTCTGGGTCTAAAACTTGGCCCACATAAATTAAGGTATGTGCCTTTCTACCACATCTTCATAAATTTCATTTGGACCTTCATAGCCTGAGATATAGCAATGCTTCCTAGGTGTCCTCTTTGGGGATGAATCCTGGGAGAGGCTGGAACACTAACTTGGAGGGATCATATCTCCTATAATATAGTGAATGTGAGGCTTAAATTTGGACACAGTGTAAATCAAGATTTTATATTCGTCTTGTGAAATTTTTATCTCTTGATCCTTCTCCAATCCTACGATGTAGTGAATGTACCAAAACTTATCAGTTTTAGTATTTTAGGGTTTTTCTGGCATGGGGTCAAACTAGGGTTTGACTTTCCTGGAGTTATACCCAACCAAAAATATTGACCTAGGTCTCTAAACTTCAATTTTGATGAGGACAGAAATCCTATGCTGGGCTCACTCAAAAATTCCTCTTCTATAAGAATCCCTAATTTCCCACACCAAAAACCGAAAATGCCCAGAATCGAATTCTGCTTCGACAGGTAGATGCGCCTTTCCATGGAGAGTCAGCCCATCATACTTTTTCTAATGGATTGTAGAGAGAGACCCAAAAAGTAATAAGCCCTATCTTTTGCAGCTGCACAATTTCTTCTTCTTAGGTTAGCTCTGATACCATGTTATATTTTTATCATTCAAGCTAGCATTATGATCTTAGGATCTTTAACTGAAAGAATAACATGCATAGTAATAAACACAAGAGAAAACAGACACAAATAATTTTCCTCAGGGAAACCATAAAGGAGAAAAACCCGCAACTTCCTCAGAGATAGAATCAGCACCGAAAGTAAAACCTGAAAACATAAAGATGATCTCCCGACAGCAGTAGTTTCTCTCTTGTCCCAACAACTTCTCTCTCACTCATGCGCCCCAATGAGTGAGGGTGTGTGTGATAAATAGAGAGGCTCACTCTCTATTTATATTCTTTCATTCACTTAATTTCCACTCCAACATGTCGGCCTCACTTAACAATTACTTACTAGAGCCGACATCTCTAGGAGAGTATAATAACCCTAGTTCCCCACAACTTGTGGCGACTTTTCCCCTTCGACCAACAAGGAGGGTTATCCTTAACAAAATGGTGGGGAATATTTCCCTAACTTACAATAACTCACCTAGGGTCGAATTTTATAGGATAGTCTAATAACCCTAGGGCCCCACAACTGTGGGGACTTTAACCTTTGAACAATAGAAGGGTTACCCACAATGACTTGACATGACTTGTTCACATTATAGAAACTCCCTATCAGAACATTGGGGCATGACATGACTCAATTACATTACAAACACATCCTGGAATAAACATCGGGGAACAATACATAAGATATACAAGTGAATACATTCCAAAGTTACAATTACATCAACATGGAAGCCCCACTGTCTATAAGCCAATCATTGCTTCCATGTGTGATGTTTCCCATGAGAGATGAAATCAAAACATATTCTTCATCACTTGAAGAATCATCACTTTCTTTCTTGACTCTCTTTCTGGAGGGTTCATCATCTTCTATAGCATGAGCATGATGTATTATGTTGTTTCCCTTCTTCTTGTGAGAGACATTTGGGTTCTTAGGACATTCTTTAACATAGTGTCCTTTTTCATCACATATGAAGCATTTGAATCTGGGTCAATTATTATTAAATTTATTAGGATGATAATTCTTACCTATGTGATGATTTGTTTTTCTCTTCTTGGATTGTACTATGAGAGCTTGATCTTCATTTCCCAATTTTTCATCTAGAGCTGCTATTCGAGCTTCTTCTTGAGAGCATTCTTCCCATAGTCTGTTGAACTTGACCAGTTTCTTTCTGGCATAGATCCCTTGAATGAAAGAGTCCCATGTTCTAGGGAGACCATTCAAGGTGGTCATTACAATCTCTGCATTCTCCACTTCTTCATCCATTTATTCAAGTTTTTCTTTGATCTCAGCGACCCTTGTGAAGTATGACTATATGGTCTCTATATTTTGGATCTTCAAATTCCTCAACTAGTTCCTTAAGGTCATCTTCCGGTTTATGTTCTTTCCTTCAAACAGTTTGGTCAGGGAATCAAACATAGCTTTAGGTGTCTTTAGGGAGGACACTTGTTGCAATGTCCCCGACCCTCTGACTGGGCCAGAGGATTCTACTAAACACCAAACATCTGGGCAAGTAGCCCCATGAACATGCAAATACATGTAATGCTGAAATAAAAAGCCTGAACATTCTACATACTAAGATGCATAATAATTCATTACATAGTGGAAGCAAACAACATTCATACATATGCAATTTACCATTTAGCATGTACATCATCATAATCCATTAGAAATAACATAACTGCAAAAGTAAAATAGTCAAGGAATACTTATCTTATAGAACTGTCCCACAACCAGCTACGTCGCTGCAACGTTCCACCCAACCATAGGTCAGTGTGCTCCTTAATATTTCTGCAACGCTGCCACCCCTGATCCGGGCATGATTCCCCAAGGAATAAGGAACTGGTAGGCTTACATATAGCCAAGGATAACAACACAACAAGGATACACAGTTCAGCCAAGCCAACATAGTTGGGTTTATCAGGCGAACAACAGATCAGCCAAGCCAACCACGTTGGGTTTATCAGGCCATCCAAGAGCTGGGAAAGGTTAAATGCTATGCTGGTGAGCTCATTGAGGAACCAAGGACACCTACACCAAAACTAGCCTGACTTCTAGGACACCCACACACACCCAACACAAGGTAATCAGTCCTTTCTCTGCAATGCAGTCCCTCAAACCTTGATCTCCCTTCTAGTGCTATTCAGGGGTTGTCGAGAAGAAATACAGCTCACTAGCTCTATCTATGTGGTTCCCAAACCACTAGGTTTATCAAGCACATTAGGCCCTCATTCACCACTCCAATGCAGTCCGAGGACAAAACCACTGCGTGCATGCAACAAACCAGCTATTAGAGCTTTAACAAGGGAAAAAAAACTCCCTGAATCATTCTTGGCCCTATCGTGGCCAAAACAATTTCATAGCAACCTTCAACAGCCCAAATCGCAAGGGAAAACTTATTCAACAAATGTGGGGATCAACAGCCAACGAACTACATGGGAAACCACCGTAATCTACAACAGATACCACGTTGTAAAGGGAAAATACAGTCCATCCAGATGTGTAGGAGACTGTAGCCAGGGATTAATAAGGAAAACACAACAGCATCTCCAAAGGAAGGACGGGACAATACACAGCCCGATCATATCGAGGAAAAATCGATTCTCTACGTGAATGAAAGGAAAAACATAACCACAGACTGACAATTGGTGTAAGAGAGAAGGGGGAACCCCTACACAATGAATTGTAAAACATTTTATCCCCCACCTTGCATGAGGAAAATGAGCATCCCATGATCTAAGAGAGTGGACAGATGGTCAACATCCCAAATGGTGCATGAGGAACCACTCCCAGCCTGTGCATGACTGAACCAGCTATGGAGGCACATGGGGGCAAGCCTACAACCCACCCCTACCCAGCATTAACTGCCTCAACTAAACCCCTGTTTAAGGTTTGACACATGGATTTTCCCCATGGGGTCCAGGTTTAGAAATTCCCCCCTTAACCTTAGGAAATCATGCCCTTTTCAATATGGTTGTAGTGAACATAGCTGGTTGGGGTTATTTAACTAAAAATGCATAGTTACATGATGCCACAATTTAATATGTGTCGTATGTCCCGTTATACCATCGGTGATAATTCCAATCCGAAACATAACATAATTAAATTGACGGTGGGGCCTTTGCCTCTAGCTCATTGCCATGATTATTTACAATATATGTATCATGTATATTTAATGCAAACGGGGTCAAAACCAGGGTGTTACATTCCCCTCCCTCTTCTAAAGAACTATCCTCAATGCTTTACAAAATTCGAACAAAATGCTACACTTGTATCACCTCAGCGTTCCGCAGAATTGAAAAAAAATGGGTCTTCCAATCGCATGGCATCTTCCATCTCCCACGTAGCCTCTTCAGGTCTTTAGTGCTCCCATTGCACCTTTACCTTCCCTATGGCCCGGTTTCGAAGCATTGTGACCTTCCTGTCGAGGATGCACATTGGCTTGATTTGGAACTCTCCTTTGGGTTCCACCTGAATCACATCCCAATTTATCACATGGTTAGGATCATGTACATATTTCTTAAGCAAAGAAACATGACAAACATTATGAGCTCTAGTACTAGCAGGAAATGCAAGTCTATATGCAACTGGCCCTATTCTTTCAAGCACTTCGAACAGCCCACAATATCTTGGTGACAGCTTGGCACAACTTCCAAGATTCAAGGAACTTTTCATTGCTTTCACTCTGAGGTAAACATGATCCCCAACACTAAAATCTCTATTCATCCTATGCTTATTTGCATAGCTTTTCTGTCTATCATGTGCTGCTTTCAAATTCTGTCTGATCTTTAGAACCTCTTGCTCCATTTCTTTGAGCAATTCTGGTCCAAGCACAACCCTGTTCATTGGATTATCCCAAGTCACTGGTGTTCTACACCTCCTTCCATACAAATCTTCATATAGACTCATCCCTAAGGATGCTTACTGTCCATTGTGTTATCAACCCAAATGGCACTTCTCCATCCAAGTGCCGACATTTCCTATGTTGGTGCAAAAAAGAACATTTATGGATTGAAGGTTCCCTAAAACACTATATATGGGCATGTTATGAAATACATTCATTATCGATCTAGCTTGCCATTTTTACCTTTGGATATGTCAATTGCTGTACATGCCTTTGCCTATATGCAACTCGTGTACATACGCGACTTTTCCTACAGCATGTTGCATACTATACACGAGTATTTGTAATTGCAACCCGCATACAGGTCTGTACACGGGTTTCCCTTAGAGAAAATCGTGTGTCATACGCGGGTTGCCAGTATCAATACCCGCATATGATTTCCTTTGACATTAAAAATAATAAATCGCGATTATTTGAGATTTGTTAAGCCCTTAACTATAACCATCTTAACTGTCTCAACCTCCTCAACCATCGAAACTACCTTATTTCACTAAGTATAAATAAAGGCCTTGGGGAGGGTATTAATCAATCATACTTGGAGAGAAAATTTATGCTGGTGGTGTCTATTCAGAAGTCTTTGGAGTAGTAGAACTCAAAATCCTTTGGTTACAGAGGAGTCCTTGTCTCAGGCATTGGGTTGTAATCTTAACTCATTCACTATTGTTACTAAAGAGAATTCTTATTCTGAATGTGTTTTGAATGTCTTTCATGTATTATGGTTTGATGAATATTTATGATTAAGCACTCTATATACTATTTATCTAACCTGTCCTATATACATGTATAAGCTCACATTTGGAGGATTTTCTCTTTACAGGTGAAGGAGAAACATCCCTGAAAGCTTTGGAGGAGAAGCAGAGTGGAAGAAGATACAGCTAGGATCAACCTTCGTGAACTGGGTGAGTCTATCCTATCTTCTTGTTTCCTTTCTGTACTTTAAATTTGATTGCTTGCAAGTCTTAAGAGTATGTTGGTAACCCTAGACCTTCGGTTATAAGGTGTTTATTCCTGTACAATAGAACTGGCGACTCTGCTGGGGATCCCAGATTGCTGTAGGTTATTTCTATAACCCTTGATCAGTCTTTTCCTTGAGTTTGTGTGTGGTATTTTATCCTGGTTCATGCTTACGATAGTGTTTGAAGGCCTTGTGGATATTTCTTTCTTTTTTTTTGAGAAAAAATTTCGTACCTATATGTGGGTTTCTCTCATACATAGTTGCATACAAAGGCCTGCATACGTGGGTTGCTCTCTAGGACAGTCGCGTACAATACGCGAGTTGCCCTTATAGACAGTCGCGTACAAGCCTGGAAATAGGGATTTTTGGGCTAGGGTTTGCTTGTCCCTATCCTTTTGTGATTTCTGTTTGTTAGTTGGCCCTCTTTATAAACACTATGCAGTCATTTTGATGACCTTGGTGGCCTCACCTTGTGCTTTCTTGTAAATCCCCTTGGGTTTCTTTTGTTTGGATTGTCTTTTGTTTGCATTTTGAAGTAGGTTGGCTTGTTTGGGTTATAGGTTGAAGTGTTTTGTCTGAATCAGTGATCAGGGTTTTAGGAATTTTTTTTCCAGTCTATCTTTATATAGTGATTGGTTTGTCACTTACCTTCGTGAGTTTGCAATGATTTCTTGTCATTGTACCTACCCAAGCTAGGGTTCCCGGTCTTCCCTTGTTGGTTGATTCTTGGTTTTATGAACCTGTTTACTTCAATTTGCTTATTTTATACAGTTGATTTGATCCAACTATACTCAAGTTTTAGTGCATTTTAGGTGCATAATAGTGTTTGAGCATTTTAAAAAGTGAAGAGAAAAACATTTTCAAGCTTTTACATTTGCTTTTGCATAAGTAGTTTTCATTTCAGTTTTAAAATATAATCTCAAAACTAAAAAAACATAGTCTTAGTTTCTCTTTATTGTTGCATTTGTTCATCAATTTATATTTACAAAAAGAAAAAGAAGTTTGCTTTAGTAGTGGTAATTTTCTTTGAAAATAAATACACCTTTACTTTTTTATTTCTTAATGAGTAAAAAACACCATAGTTCATCACTCCATTTCCTTCTGAGTAAGAAATAGCCCTTTAAAATGAGCGCAATAATTAAACTTTACTACTAATTTTTATTTTTTAGGGGCCATTCACCTACTAGCTTAGGCTATACTTGTGGGATAGGAAGTGTAAACTTCCCATAAGTTTTAAAATTCAGACGTAGTGAACCATTCGATAGGTAAATCCTTGTATTTATCAATTGTATTTGGGAAGCTCCTCTCAAAAGGGAGTCAAGCACAAGGCCGCGTGGAGGCATTGGACAAAGGAGATAACCCTCCGATTCCTTGTCAAAACATAAATTAGGACTTTTACGCATCTGGGGATTCTGTTCTAGACAGAGTTTCGGGCTCAGCTACCTTGCCCATGCGTATGAGTCAGGCCCTGCGACTGTCCCCCCAGACTATTGGTATAGCTAAGGTAGCCTTTAGTCTCTTGATAGGATCCTCGGCTTTCATCCAAGGATTTCCTTGGAATGGGGGGCACATTCCCCCATCCACTCCGTACATAGGCCCATCACCTTCTCATGTAGGAGTGCAATTTGGAAACAATACCTCTGATGGGAAAAGTTTTCAAACCCCAATCTTGGCCCCGTTTACGAGCTATCTCTTTTTGTTATTTAGCGGAGGGATACCTGCTTCTATTTTTTAGACCCTAGTTTCGATTGGGATGGCCTGAACTTCTTATACTACACCTCCCACTCACAACCCTATGGCTTACAGATGCAATCCATTTCAGACTAATCCACCCACTTCACAACTAGTGGCAGGGGGAAACCCCACCTTTACTTATGGACATTCGGTGGCAGGTCCCTCTAATCCCCAGATTGGAACTTTTAGTGCCCCGGTTTGACCCAAGCTTCCATTCCTAGCAACGTTAAACTTGCCAGATTTGTCTAAGTTGATGAATGACCCAGTGAGACATGACCCCTTGTGGCCACCTGTTCCTGCCAAATTGCCATCAGACATCCCTAAATTCGAGGGAAAATTTGGTGAAGATCCTGGGGCTCATGCCACCACATTTCATTTATGGTGTTCTTTGAATTCACTGAATGAAGATTCAGTCAAGTTGAGGCTATTCTAGAGAACCTTAGCAAGTACCACAAAAAATGGTACATTGAGTTACCTTCTGCTACTTTCAGTAGTTTCTGGGACTTGGCTAGTGCATTCCTTAGCCACTTTCAGCTTCTGGTCCGATATGATTTCAGAATGGACTTGTTATCTACCTTTAGGCGGAACAAGGCTACCCACATATTTGATCATATCCAAGAGTGGAGGAGGCAAAAGAGCCTTATAAAATCCACCATCCCTCCTGAGTTCTTACTAGAGTGGTTCCTTAAATCCCTGTTGCCCTACATATCTAAGGACGTATCTACCTCAGGAGTGAGGAATGAAGAAGAAGCCATTATCAGGGCCCAGCAATTAGATTTGATTTATTCACAATTTGGGATCTTGTATGAGATTATCCCTGAGGCACCGAGGCCTACCCACGATGCGGAGAAGACTAAGCCTAGACCCCATGCCGATGGTGTAGTTGGGTCCGTAAACTCTCCCACCGTAGAGTCTTTGGCTAAGCAACTTCATTAGTTGTCTATTAAGCAGTCTACAGCAGAGGAAGCAAAAGTTGCCCCCTCCTCCCATAATGCAAATGTTTTTGCACAGACCTCTCAAAAGGGCAATAAACAACCTAATGGGAAGAAAAATAGAGGAAAGAAAGGAGAGGGAAACCAAAACAAGCAGAAACCCGCGAATAGTGCTGATGGGGGCAAGAAAGAAAAGAAAAAGGTTAAATTACCATGTAAGTTGTGCCATGAAGATCACCTTACTCACCTTTGTCCCCTTATGGAACAAGCCCAGAAGCTGCTTAAAGCTCAACAACTGACTGTCCTGAAGGATCCTTTTCCCCAAGGGCAGAACTCTGCTTCAGCTTCTAATGTAGCAGGGGGCACTCAAAATACCCCTGACCCAAACTATATCAACACATTAGAGGAAATTTTAACTCAAAATGGGCCTTTTAACTTTTATTCAAATTCCATGTCATCATGTGTTAGCCAATGAAATTGCTTTAAATTTGAAATACCGTATAGGTCTTAAACACTTTTTTAATATAAATTTGGGGATAGCTATCATTAAAAAAACTACTTTTTTGTTAGTATTTTTGACATATCTCCCCGTGTTTTTACTCAAATTTCAATCGGGAGAGCTTGTTGGATGTGGAATTAAATTTCGCATCCAACAAGTACCCACTTGGCATACTTTTGACAGACCCCGCTACCCCAAAAACAAGAAATACCTGAAAAAACAGAATTATGACATCATCATTCCATTTTTTCAGGTATTTCTTGTTTTTGGGGTAGTGGGGTCCTTCAAAAGTATGCTGAGTGGGCACTCGTTGGATGTGGAATTTAATTCCGCATCCAACGAGCTCTCCCGATTGAAATTTGAGTAAAAACATGGGGAGATATGTCAAAAATACAAACAAAAAAGTAGTTTTTTTCTTTTCTTCCTCCAAAATTAATAAATATTATTTTATTATTTTAACTATTATTTTAGTAGTTCATTTTAGGAGGCCCATTTTGAGTTGAAATTTCCTCTAATGTGGTTTGATCTTCGACTTTTTTACAGATGAGGAATAAAAACTATGAGAAAGAGACTTCTGAGAAGGGTAAATCTATAGGTGAAACTTCTAGCCCTCTCACGATAGAGAAGCCTACTGAAACTATGCCGAAGATACCGAAAGGTGTCTTCAAGAAGACCTCATGTAACCCTAATTCTAGGGCTGCTTCAAAATACTCCATGGTTGAATATCTAGCCAAAACCCCATGTGCAATGTCAGCTTTAGAGGTGTTACAGAGCTGTCTTGCCCAGCGGGGTGCCCTTTTAACAGCTTTAGGCAGCATGGACTCATCGAGTCTCATGGCAAAATTTCATTTGTATGATGTTAAAATTTGCCTACCTTACCATGTATCCTTATCAATAGATGTTATCCATGGTGGAAAGACCATTGGAAGGGCAGTTGTTGATGAGGGTGCTTCTACATGTGTTATGTCCTTGTCCTGTTGCAAAGCTCTCGGATCCCCAGAGCTGGTCCCGTCAAACACTCTACTTACTTCTTTTGATGGAAGGTACTTCTATCCGCATGGTATCCTACTAGATTTTGAAATTAAGTTGGTAGGGAAATCAGTGTCTGTTGAGGTGGAAGTGATTGATGCACCTTTGGACTATAATGCGCTTCTAGGAAGAAACTGGACTTATGCTATGTCTGCTATTGCGTCGACCATGTTTCGTGTAGTGGTTTTTCCACATGAGGGAAAGTTGGTTACTGTTGACCAACTTGATTTTACTCAAAAATTCCATTTAGAGTCTAATGAGTTCGCTATGCCATTGGTTGATGAGGTCAAACCTAGTGCACAGAGCTTGGGGGTTGGAATGTACACATCACTAATGGGCACATTTGATCTTCCAGCCCTGATTAACTATATTGGTTCTACTAGTGTGGGGAAGTCCATAGCCACAGTTGTTGATATGACTGATCCTTGGGTTCTCCCTTCTCCCCATGAACCAGAGGTGCCCTTATCGGTAGTGGAAGTAGCTTACCAAGATATTACTCAAACCACTGTTGATCCCATTTCGAATCCTCTCACAGTCTCGGAGGACCTGGAAGAAGTCTATTTTCCCACATGGGCGGAAAACTCTTTGCACTCCACAGACTGTTTAGATATGGTTTTACCTTCTGATGAAGCCATTTTGGAAGCCATGAGCAGATGTGGTAAGATCTGTGAGGATCTTCACAATCAATCCTATTTTCTTCTAGAACTAAGCACAATAGAAAATCAAGAGTTTCATATGAGACTGTCAGAAGATGTTAATGCACCCATCAATCCCTTACCCAGGGAAGGAATGTTTGCTGAGGGGAATATGACAAATATTTCCTCCCTTATACCTATTAACATCTCTGTAAATCCTGATGTCATAGAAAACATATATATAGGTGCAAACTGCTCTCCTGAAGAGATTGCTATCTATACTGCCTTGTTTAAGGAATTTTGCGATGTCTTTGCCTGGTCATATGAGGAGATGCTAGGAATTTATCCATCAATTGTTGAACATGAAATCTGAACATCTCCTGATGCCAGACCTGCTAGACAAAAGTTAATACCTCTTAACCCGCGCAAAGCAGCGGATGTGAAGGCCGAAGTTGAAAAACTGTTGAAGGCTAGTTTTATTTATCTCATAGCTTTGACAGAATGGGTATTCAACCCTGTTCCTTTTGATAAGAAGCAAGGGACCATACGCATTTGTACTCACTTCAGAGATTTGAATAAATCTTGTCCTAAGGAAAACTATCCCACGCTATTTATAGACCAGATTATAGATGCTTTTGTGGGAAGTGAAGTGTTCTTGTTTATGGATGGTTTCTTCGGATACAATCAAATTCAAATAAAATCAGAAGACCAACATAAAACTGCTTTCATTTGTCCTTGGGGTACCTTCGCATACAATAAAATTCCCTTTGGATTGAAAAATAATGGGGCAACCTTTCAACGGGCTATGAAATTTGCCTTCCATGATATCAAAGCCATTGTCGAACCTTACCTTGATGATCTGCCAGCTCATTCTCGTAAGAGGATTCAACATCCAGATCACTTACGGTTGATATTTGAGAGATGTAGATATTATAAAATTCGCTTGAATCCCCACAAGTGTGTATTCTATGTTGAGTCAGGAAGATTGCTTGGGTTCATTGCCTCTAATAGAGGCATCCAAGTGGATCCATTAAAAGTAGAGGCCATTGTAAATCTGCCTCCTCCTCGTTCTCTAAGGAAACTTCAAAGACTGCAAGGGAAGTCTAATTTTCTTCGACATTTTATTGTTAACTATGAAAATATTATCAAGGGTTTCATGCACCTGCTTAAACAGGACACCCCATTTGTATGGGATGAAACTGCACAACTCACTTTCGAGGCATTGAAAAAAGCTTTGTTGTCGGCACCCTTACTGCGTCTGCCAGATTATTCTAGGGATTTTATATTGTATCTGGCTGCGTCTGAGTCGACCATTGGGGTAATACTAGTCCAGGAGGATGATAAGCTCATAGAGCATGTCATTTACTATCATAGTTTTGCTTTGGCTGGACCTAAACTCAGGTACTTCCATGTTGAGAAATTAGCCTTAGTAGTCGTTTATGCTGTTCAAAGGTTACGTCACTACATTTTACTGAGGACCATAGTAGTAGTGGCAAATGTGAATCCGTTTCAATATGTTTTGTCTCAACGGATTGTTGGGGGAAAATTCAACAAATGGATAGTAATTCTCCAATAGTTTGACTTGGATTTTCAGTCTGCTAAGTCTAAAAAGTCCTTAGTTTTTGCTGAGCTTATAGAAAAATTCCCTACCGAAGAAGATGTAGTCGCTGAAGATGACTCATTCCTAGATGAGCATATATTCTTGATATCCACCTCTGATCCTTGGTATAGGGATATTCTTAGATATCTACAGACCTTGAAGTATCCTACAACTTCCTCACGGGAGGAACGTCGTAAATTACGCCTTCATTCTATGAACTACCTCATCATAGGAGATACATTATATCGAAGGGGGGTATATTCCATTTTGCGTCGATGCCTTACCCATGAGGAAGCAGAGATTGTCCTGAATGATTCCCATAGTGGAGCATGTGGGGGTCATTTATCTGGGTTAGCAACGGCCCATAAGATATTACGTGCCAGTTATTTCTGGCCCATGATCTTCAAAGATTGTGTGGAAGTAGTGAAGCACTGTCATCCTTGCCAGCTTTACACTAGGAAAATGCGGTCACATCCCGCTCCATTGTTTCCCATTGTCTCGGTAGGCCCCTTCATGAAATGGGGGATTAATTATGTGACATGCAACCAAACCTCGGCTGGGGGGCATAAATATATTATTGTCGTTGTTGACTATTTTACAAAATGGGCAGAGGCAATGCCTACTTTTAAAGCTGACGAGGAAACAACAACTTTCTTCGTATTCAATCAGATTATAGCATGGTTTGGTATACCCAAAGTGATTGTCACTGACCATGGAAGTCATTTTGAAAATATCATGATGATGGAACTGACCACTATTCTTGGATTCAGACAAGAACATTCATCTTCTTACTATCCCCAAGCAAATGGTCAGGTTGAGCCTGTAAACAAGACTTTAAAAACTATCCTTAAATGTACAATTGATGCGGCCCATTCTAACTAGCACATCATGCTATATCCTTCTCTTTGGGCCTACTGAACTAATGTAAAAACTGCTACGGGCTTCTCCCCCTTCCAACTCGTCCATGGAGTGGAAGAAGTTACCCCGATTGAGTGTAAAATCCTGTCTCTAAAAATAGCTATTCATGTGTTACCCGATACGACAGATCTTGAGGAACGTCTAGTACATTTAGAACACCTTGATGAACAGTTTAGAGATGTGATGACTACTAATCAATATCACAAGAATAGGGTAAAAAATCAATATGATAAGTCAGTCAAACCTCGGGTTTTCTCTGAGGGGGAACTTGTTTTGCTTTGGGACCAATACAAAGAACCCCTGGGGGTAGGAAAATTCAAGTCCATGTGGTTAGGGCCTTATGTTGTGTCGAAGGTCTTAAATAAGGGCGCATATGAGTTAATTTATTTTGATGGGAACAAGCTGCCTGAGCCTATAAATGGGCTCTACCTGAAAAAGTACTATGCTTAGGCTTAGCGCTTTTTCTTGTAATTTTTGTATGTATTTTTATGTACATTAGTTTTTCAGTTTTGTTTTTTATACCATTTGCTGGTTGTTGCAGATGTCTTCTAAGAGGTATATAGGTTTCGACGATGGTGCCAGCTACCACACTTGTAATATAGCTTCAGCAGCGTGGGTCATTTACTCTCCCTCAGGACAGCTATTTGCCACAGGAGGCACTTGCTTAGGTCTTGCTTCTAATTATGTTTCTAAATATAGGGCTGTAATTGAGCTTCTATGGGATACTTTGTCACATGGTATCACCCAGCTCAAAGTCCGTCTAGACTCTCAACTGGTGGTTTCCCAGCTCAATCGATCTTATCAGGTGTGAAACCCTAT
The DNA here is from genome assembly GCA_001517045.1 of Pseudotsuga menziesii. Classification (NCBI taxonomy): domain Eukaryota; kingdom Viridiplantae; phylum Streptophyta; class Pinopsida; order Pinales; family Pinaceae; genus Pseudotsuga; species Pseudotsuga menziesii. The sequence continues at coordinate 142,607 of LPNX010399791.1, read as the reverse complement.
TCTATTACATCAATTCATGCAAATTAGGTTATTGGAAAGAAATTCTGAATTTATTATATTCAATCACATTCCAAGAAAGCAGAATTCATTGACTGATGCATATGCTAATTACATTTTAGATTGGCATCTAACACACATTTCATAAAATATACAGCATGCACATAAAAAACACTTGTAAATAAACCGACAACAATATATATATATATATATATATATATGTAAGTATCTGTCCATATATAGGTCGATTTTGATCCTTAGATCCAGTCATAACTATATAATATACAAAAAATATACAAAATGTGGATCGCATTCCATCAAAATGTCCTAGATCTAAACAGGACCACCCTGGTCACTTGGACCACCTTGGTCCCCATGGTCTCTCTGTACTCTGGCTTCCTCAACCTCTTTAGCTTCGGCAACCTCCACATCATCTATGTATGCAAGAACTGCTCTGGCCACTCGCCTCAAAAGGAATAACCAGACAGGTGGAACTCCAACCACAAACTCCTGCATGACAACCGAGATATGCTCTGTCTACAAAGTGGGAACTCTTTGGGTAAGCCTGGCCAACTTCCCCTCTAGAACCCTAATAATCCATGGGTCTTTTCCTATGACAAGATGAACAAACATACGTGGATGCCCCTCAGGGAGGACCGGGCCAATATATACAATTTGACATGTTTATAGGATTAATACTTGTATACATATGTATATATATATATATCATTTTAAAATTCATAAAAATTTTAAAAATGTTAAAAATTAAAAAAAAATTACCTAGCTCTCCCCATGCTCCTTTAGAGGGAGGACAAGGTCTGGATGACCTCGAAAATCCATGCCGTCATATGGAAACTACTCTAGTGCCGGTAGCTGCCTCTCCCACCAGATGTAGAAGTCATCATCGTACACACTATGCACTAAGTCTCCTCCTCCTTGATGGAGGAAGATGTCTCCCCATCTGCTCAGGCTCAACTGACGTGGAGATCGGACTGGTAGGGGTATGGCGGGGCTCAACCCTGGTACTCTCTCTCAAAGAAGGACACCAATATGCTTGAATACCCAAAGTTATTCCACCTTCCTCTCTTGTAATCAGAGACTTGTTTTCTCATAATGGGGACAACTCCTGAACACCAATCATACAGGTCACCCTGCGTACAATCCATCGCCAATCTCATTTGATTACATGTAGCTAGATGTAATGAAGAGGATCCTGCAATCCTCATGATGGTGCTTTCCAGTACCTATAGTGTGAAATCAGGGATATGTGCAATAGGGACACAACTCCCTCTCTTTTGGGTACCTGGTGTGCAGAACACATCAATGTAGTTCTAGACACTTAAAGGATCATCGCCCCTGTTGGTGCCCTCTAAGTTGATCGATGCTACTCGTCGTGACAGGCCAGAAATAAAATATATGTCCTCAGAAGTGATTTCCAAATTCTCACCCTGTAGGTCAAACATCCCTAAATCATGATCCCAGTAGTTTATCTTGAACTCCAATAGACGGAATTGGCCCACATGGGTGGTGTGCAAAAGAAATTTAATAACCCACTCGTTTGTAAAGCATGTATGGTGGGCACAATTTGGAGCGCTTTTTGGTCCATATTCTCATGTTTTCATTCCCTCCATTCCAAAACCATCTTCACACCTAGCAAAACAAGTATTATGATTCATCAATTTCATATAAAATTTCATATAAAATTTCAAAATTTTTGCCTTAAATTATCTTTTTATCCTTCACGCAGTACACGCGACTGTCTAGTTAGACATGTTGCGTACTATATGCGACTGTCTCTAAAGGCAACCCACATATAGAATGCATGTATGCGAGTGTTCACACTGTGAACCCATGTACGCGCCGTGACATGCTTTAGGATGCTTCAAACAATGAAATTGGGACTCAAAATTGAAAATTGTTAGGATCAAATTGAAGAGCTCGGGGTGCAGGCTTACCTGCAACTTGCAGAATTGGATTTCCTCCACTAGATTGTCCACACCAATCGAATGGAGGTAGAGGTAAAAAGTTGCTTCTTATGGCTAAAATTCAAAATGGTGAGGTTTGTTTTAATTTTTGAACTATTCACATTCTTCTTCCTCTAGGGTTCTTCTTGGAACATTGGGGCTCCTCTTAAGACTTAGACTTGTCTCTCTTTTGCTCAGGTGGATTTTTAGTTTTTTTCTTTCTTTTTGAATCCACCCTTGAATATCCAGCAACCAAATCTTGGTCTTTGGAAGGTTTGATGGTGCCCATCATCACCAACTTATCTTGCTCCCGTGTGAGGGATTCCATGAAATCTGCAAACTTAGGCATATTCTAGGCTCTAGCTGTCAACTTGGTCACATGGAAGGTTGAAACAAACATTGAATAGTCAATATCAATATTAGAGAGTATGTCCAATACTATTTTCTCTTCCTTCTTTTAGATCCCACACTATTTTAGTTGCAAAACAACGGCCTTAAACTTGCAAAAGTAGATTTGAAATGATTCGAAGCTATTAGGACTCAAGGATATTAGATCATTCTTGATTTGATTTCCTCTCATCTCATCTATATTTCCAAAAATATCTTCAATGTTCTCCCACACTTCATTTGGTGATGTCAATCCATTGATGGAAGAGGAGGTCTCTTGAGATGCTTAGACACAAAAGACCATAGGCATCATCCCTCCTGTTGTGCCATTTAATTTTCTCTACAAATACATTGGGATATGCCTCAATTTACATAGTCACCTTATAGATACCTTTATCTCTCAACAATATCTCCATCTCATCTTTCTTCTCAAAGAAATTGAATGGAGTCAAGATGATCTTCTTAGATTGGTCCATAGCTAAGTAGATGTGCCCTCCAGTCAGCAGAATGCGGTCCCAGTCAATGATGTCAAGCCTGAAATAATAATTTGGAAGGATATAAATCAATCTATAAAGGCTCTAATACCATGTGGATATTGAACCCAATATATAGAACAATTACACTCACAAAATTACTAATCAAACATGCAAAACTAACACCAAAGGAGACTGAAATTGGAGCATAACACTAATATTTATTGAGTAAGTGTACAATATCCAAAATTATGAATTAATAGGCTACTTTAATATATAATTACATGAGAGGTTCAAATTCATAATGATGCCATTCAAAATAGTCAAAAAGCAAGCTTAACAAATCTAGTAAAATCCCCCATAGGTGCATAAAGCAGTTTCCAAATCTATGTAGATACTCACAAATTTGCTAATTCAAGTGGGAAAGATAAATATGAATGGAAATAAAAATCATACATGATTTTATTTGGAAAACAGGAGTTATGATTATGTGGGAAAAAACAAGGCAACTACACCTAGACTAGCTTTTGCTTTTTCCTTAAAATAGCTATAAAGCAAGGAACCTTTTCAGAAAAAGTAGATATGCACTTTAGAGAATATGGAATAAAGAATACATGCTAAAATTTGTTTCCAATATGTTTCCCAAGCACTCCATGACTCATGTTTAGCAAGTGTTGACTTCTAGGACATGTAGAAGGCAACTAGCATAGAATGGAATCTAGGTAATAAGACAAAAACAATTAAATTAATGTCTAATGTAGGTAACTATGGGTTGATTATTATAAAAATATTTTACATCCTCTTTTCTTACCTATAACCATCTAAATTCCCTTCCATAATTCATCTCTATCTCCAAATTCAAATTTATGTCTTATGCATGATATGGTAATGGACATGAACGATAGTAGGGAGCTCTGCGTAGTGTAGAAACAATGCATAAGAGAATGATATATTTATTGTTGAATCCAAGGGAAATGAAATAAGGGTGATAAAAAAACTAACATAGATTCTAACCATAGAATAAAAGGACTCCTTATAGCTAACAAAACTGTCACCATGACCATGCTTTAATAACTATGGTGTGACTTTCCTCATCAACCTCACACATGCATTCAAGGAATGGGTTAATATTCAATAGAAGGTAATTGGATCATTTAAGGAACATGGAATAATATTGGATGAGTTCTAAAATTGACACTTGGAAATAATGGATTTAGTTTCCAATATCCCTCCTTTTGTCTTCCCCTTTGGGGTAATCATATCCCGTCTAGTGTTATTTACACATTCAACTTGGATCATTTATTAATTTCCAACATAATATTTACATACATTTCAAATTGGAATGATAATACAATCATATAGTCCACTAAAAATATATACATCATACATGCATAACCATTCACTAGTCGGGCCTTAGAATTCATCTTTGCAATAGGAATCCATACTAGCATATATACATCACTTACATAATATTTATTCAATAAATTCGATGTCAAAATTGGGGTATTACAATCCCATCCCCCTTGAAATAACACTCCCCTCGGTGTTTTGTCAAAATCAAAAGAGAAATGGGTATTCCTCTTTCATGGAATCCTCCAACTCCTAAATAGACTCATCAGGACTGATGTGCTTCCATTGCACATTTACCTATATGATGGCTTCGTTCCAGAGTAATGGTTCCTTCTTATCTAGGATTCATAGTGGATTGGTTAGAAACTCTCCCTCGATTTCTACCTGAATCACATACCAATCAATCACATTGTTAGGATAATATACATATTTATTAAGTCAAGAAACATGAAAAACATTATGAGATCTAGTGTTAGTAGGAAATGTAATTCTATATGCAATTGACCCTATCCTTTCAAGCACTTTAAATTCCCCATAATGTCTAGTGACATATTTGAATTACTTCTAGGAATCAATAAACTCTTTCTTGGCCCCACTCCAAGGTAACATGATCCCCGACATTGAATTTTCTATGCATTCTATTCTTATCTACATAGATTTTATGTCTATCTTGGGATGTCTTCAAATTGTATCTAATTTTTGCAACCTCTTGTTCCATTCACTAAACAATTTTGGCCCAATTATAATTATGTTTAATGGATTATCTCAAGTAATTGGTTTCTTGCACCTTTTTCCATACAAAGCCTCAAACAGAGTCATGCCCAATGAAGCTTGCTACCCATTATTGTGTGCAAATTATACCAAGTGTAGACAATATTCCCACTTGGATGGTTTTTCCATCACATACATGTAAAGAATGTTCTCAAGAACCTTATCTACTCTTTAATTTTGTCCATCTATTTGTGGATGGGAGGGATTGCTAAAGTTCATTTATTTACCCATGTCTACAAAAATAATTTTTCCAAAAATATGAAGTACATTTAGTATCCTTGTATGAAATTATTTCCTTAGGAAATCCATGCAATTTAAAAATTTCCTTCACGAATTTTTTTTTAATGGCATCTATTTTATATGTGGATTTAACTGGTACAAAATGAGGTTCCTTAGACAATTTATCCACCACAACCATGATGGAATCATGTTGTTTGATAGTCATTGGAAAACCTGTAATGAAATAAATGCCAAATTACTTCCCATTTCCATCCTCAAATCGACAAAGGAAGCATAAAACATGTTGGAATTTGTCTCTTCTTAGTATTCACTTGTTGACATTTCATACACCTTGAAATATAGTCAAGAATATATTTCTTCATCCCCAACCAAAAATATTCCTTTCTAATTGTAGAAATTGTTTTATAATATCATGGGTGACCAAAATATGGAATTTTAGGAATTTCATCCATAACAATATTCCTCAAATATGCCACATTAGTAATATAAATTATTTTTTTATAATGAAGAATTTCATCCTCTTCCACATGATACCCACCCTCTAAATTCAGCTATTGTATTTATCTTTTATTTGCACATATAATCATCTTCAACAAGATAATCTACAATATGTTACCTTAAATTTGATTCGAAAATGGCGATGGATGCCACACGGATTTCATGCATCTTTCTAATATGTGCATCAACCACTTCCTTTTGTGTGTTTTATTTCAAAATCAAACTCACATAAAAATTCCATCCATCTAGGTTTCCCGACATTTAATGTTGGTTGTCCTGAACGCAAAGTTTTTACTCATTAGATAGTTCCTCCACATTTTTAAAGCATGAACTATGGCTGCAAGTTCCATATCATGGGTGGCATAATTATTTTCATGCTCTTTCAAGTTTCGAGATTCATAACACACCACTTGATTATTTTTCATAATAAGTCATCCAAGTCCTTGTTTACATGCATATGCACACACCACGAAGTCATTTCCTCAGTCTACAATTTTTAGAATTGGGTCACTTGTGAGAAGCTTCACTAATAGCTCAAATATTTCTTCACATTTATGTGTCTATTCAAATTTTATTCCCTTATTATGCAAAGAAGTCATTGGGAGATAAACCTTGGAGAATATTTGAATAAACCTTATGTAATAGAGAGAAAGACCCATAAAAAATATCAGATATATCACATTCTTTAGAGTTGACCAATTTGTAATAACTTCAATCATTTATGGATCAACTTATATTCCTTCATCTGAAACATTGTGATCCAAATGATGAATTTTATTTTACTATACATCACATTTACTTCGATTTGCATACAAATTATGCTCACTTAACAATTGAAAATACATTCTCAAATGTTTTGCATGCTCATCTTCATTCTTAGAGTAAAAAAGAATGCCATCTAGAAAAACAATAACAAATGTGTCCAAATACCTATTGAAAACACTATTCATGAGACACATTAAGGTAGATGGTGCATTAGTGAGACCAAATGACACCACTAGAAATTAATAGTATCCATACCTTGTTCTAAAGTTAGTGTTATAAATATCTTCTTCTTTTATTCTCACTTGGTGTTATTTAGATATCAAGACAATCTTTGAAAACGCCTTTTCCCCTCACATTTGATAAAAAAGATCATCAATTCAAGGAAATGAGTACTTGCTTTTCATTGTCACTTTAATCAACTTCATGTAATCAATACATAACCTAAGTTTTCCATCCTTACTTTTAACAAATAATATGAGATCTCCCCACGGAGACACACTTCCTTATGTACTTATTTTCCAACAATAATTGTAATTGAATTTTCAACTCTAATATTTCTTGTGTACTCATTTTATAGTGTTTCTTAGAAACTAGTGCTACTAATGGAACAAGATCAATTCTGAAATGAATGTCCTTGTTTGGAGGAATACCTGACACTTCATCAGGGTGCACATCCTTGATTTCTTGTGGCACGTGATAATCCGCCAATATGGGAATTTCAACTTCTATTTTATCTAATATGTAGGATGCAAACAATTGGAAACCTCTCCTATAGAACTTCTTAAGTTGCATAGCTCAAATAATCCGAATAGAAATTTCTTTTGGAATTCCTTTTACAAACCTTGGGGTTCCTTCATGATCAATGCAATCAATACTCTTGTTGTAGTAGTCAAGTTTAACTATGTGTGCTTCCAACCAATCCACTACAATCATAAAATCATATGAACTAAGTGGAAAAATAATAATATTTGCACAAGTGAACAATCCAAACATTTATAATGGACATTTATCCACCATTTCACTAACTTTTCTTTTGGTTTATGTGGCTAATATGATGAACTGTGATTTACTATGGTTTGTTTTCTTAAAACCACAAATATCATCAATTTTAGGATTGGCATAACTATGAGTAGATCCATGAAAAATTAAAATAGAAATAGATTTCTTATCAATATTATCTTTAACTTCAACCGTAGTTGATTGATTGTGTGCTTAGTGCTCCTTTTGTGCAACATAAATTCTAGGGACATTCCTTGCTACTTTACCTATAGTTTCATCCTATTGAATGTTGTGAACTTGCTTTGCGCTCCCATTCCCATGTGGGAAGTTTCTAATAAAATGATCCTCTCCACATCCCCAACATTGAAGTGGCTCTCTTTTCTCTCTTTCCTCTCTTGGCTTCTCTCCTATCATCATAGCTATATTTGTCACACCTTGTGGTGGTTTCCTTGGATGATTTATGAAATGAGGAGGATTGAACCACTTCTTCCTTTGGTCAAAATTCTCATTTTTCTTGTCCTTCCATTCCTTAAGGAATTATAGCTTTCTTTTCACTTGATCATAAGAATACTTGGAATTTCTTATGGTCCCATGTAGAGTTTCAGGCTCATCACACTCAATTATATCTTTATAATATTGTGGAAGACCACTTATAAAACACTAAATTTTCACTTTGTCATCCTTGATGTACTTGACATATCTCATAATCTACAAGAATTTATTTTCATATTCCTCCATAGTCATTTGGCCCAATTCCAACTCATGGAATTCTTTGATTTTTCCATCGTAGTACCTATCAAAGAGGTACTTTTGCTTCAATTGTTTCTTGAATTGATTCTACGCTATCTTCCTTGAAATAATCTTCTTTATTTTCCTAAGGTGACCACACAATATAGATTCCCTTCCATTCAGATTAAATATAGCCATTCTTTCTTTCATATTTCCTGAGTAGTATTGAACTTAGGAATACTTCCTCATCCCAATAAGCCAAGCCTCAACTTCTTGACTAGATTTTATCTCATGTTAAAATGTAAGAGGTTTTTCCTTCCTAAATTCTCCATGTAAATTGTCATTGGAATACCTCTTTCTTTTCTTCCTATGAGATGAAGAGATTGACTGTTCATAGGAATCCTTAGAGTCACATGAGTCACTAGAAGAAAATTTTAGAGTGGGTGTCCCGCCTCTAAGAATCCTTCCGAAACTTTTGGGACCTCATTGTGAGACTGTCTCCTTGAGCTACTCCAACTATTTTCCTGATTTTCTGACTGATGCCCATAATTAATTTTCCTTTGGATGTCTATTATACTTTGAATCATAGTTCATTTAAATGATTCTGTTCTTCTTGAGTTTGAAGCAACCTCTCGTTGTCTACCCTATAAATTTACAGCTCCACAATTAGGGTCCTCATGGTTTCTGCAATGTCTAGGGGAGTCACTTGGTTTCTTCTACCATAGGATATTGTCTCTACATTTTCAACCTGTATGTTTTCTCCCATTTCATTTGTTTTAGTTTCATAAGGATCTTGTTCATCCTCCATGACTATAATTCTCTTGGCTTAATTAAGACCAAAGGTTCCAACTAAACTATTCTAAATGATAACCTTAATTGTATCTAATATATTTCTAAATATGAAAATTATTTCATGTAAACACATTTCTTATATTTATTTCATCATTTATAAAATAAAAAAATTTCATATATTGTGGAAAATACCCATATTTACTTTTTTTTTTCAAGTTATGGCTACATGCACTTTTCTAATCAAACTATGGAAACATCTAAATCAACAATTCATAATTTTACCCTGCATATTTGTTCCCATATGGATAAGACTTCCAATGACTATAATTATTCCCATTTATTCTCTATGATCAAACATTATAATCATTCCAAATTGTTAAATTTGTCCAATTTCTGCACTTTTCTTGTAGGTGAATTTAACCCCAAAGGCCAACTTAAGACACCTATAGAATATAAACTATGGAGAATTAAAACATATTCTTTATTGTCTTATATAATACATATTATGACGATTATTCAAAAATTTCCAATTTTCTCATCGGATCCACCATCCACATGTTATGGGATTATGGACATCTCTAATTTGAGAATGGATTAATGACATGGAATTCTTACAGCATATGAAATGAGAGCAGAACCAAAAAATACATCCAGAAGGTAATCATATTTAAATTCCTCTAAGAAGACACAAAATAATAAGAACAAATAAAAATCATGCTCCTTCTCCACCTGTAGTGATGATTCAGGTAATAAAGAAGAAGACAAATTTGTGAGGAAGATAAAAAAAAGGGGAACCAACAAATACAAAGGAAATATTCCTCTCAAAAAGTTTAATTATAGTAAAATTGTCAATTTTTCTTCCAAATGTACTTATACAAAGGGCTCAAATAGTGATGATGAAGTATTTCCTAATAAATAATAGAGATATGAGAAAAGAAACAAGGAACAAAATAAAATAATATTTTTGAAAAATAAGAGTCTTTTTAAAGGAGGATAACTCATCATCTGATGGAGATGATGATAGTGATAGTGACTCAAGAAGAGTGCTCTTCATGGAACTAGAGGAAACTACTTAGAATAATGAAGAATAATATGAAGAAGAAGGGGAATTGAATATTGAGGAAGAATTGCTCAGTTCCTTAACTGATCTAATAAAAGAAAGGAATAAAAACAAGTTACTGAAGGAAAAGTTGAGAAAACTAAAGGAAAGCTCTCAAATCTATGACAAAAATCCAGAATAAAAAATGAAGATATTTATGGATCTAAAAGTTTTGTTTCAAGAATCTAAGGTAATTGAATAAACACTCAAAATAAATTAGAAGTAAAGGATATTATATATGAATATATGGAAGCTAAAATAGTCTCACTCATAAAGAAACTATGGAATAATAAAATCTAATATAACTTTGGAAACAACACCAGAATACTAGATGAAATCATCCGCAACTAAAGACCATTCCATGAAATTCTAGTCTTAGATACAAACAAAATTATACTAATAACAGTTCAAGCTCTGTTATGACAGAAAATGAAGCAGAACAAAGAAGTTATACAAAGTCTATGAAGGGTTCCAAGCCTCTAAAGGAGGATATACAAAAACCAACAAAAAAGAAGAATACAAAAGAACATTAGGAACTCAGAGGATCATGGTATCAACCACTAATAATGAATAAGACTCATAGTGAAGGCCATGATTTAAAAATATCAACACCAACTAGAAGACTACCCACATCCACATACAAAAATATTTTTCTTGGTTTATGTTATTCTTGTAAGAATTTTTGGCATAAGGCTATAAATCATAGAGCCTATGCATGGGGTAGAAACACATCGAATGGAAATTTCTATGAGAAATACAAGTAACAATATGAATGAAATTATCTCAAAAATTCTTGTGAGACTTTCGACAAAAGATATAAAAAACTTTGACTTGTGGATTATAAAATTGAATGTTACAAATGTAATAATTTTAGACACACAAACAGAAATTGTAGAAGTGGTTTGATAGTGTCTCCAAGACAGGTTCGAAAACAACAAAGAGCTTGGAAAAAGTAGCAAGAAAACTTGCAAGTTGAGGAATGTGGGATATCTTTACAAGACCAAAATATAAGAAGTCAATGGTGTGTTGAAAATGGGTTATCAAAGCATATGAGAAGTGACGAAAATAATTTTTTGTCATTAAAGAAATAAAAATAAGGGTTTGTCAGGTTTAACAATAACAACCTAGCTGAAATTTGAGAGAAGGCACAATCAGCCTTGGAAACAAAGAGGTTTTGATAGAAAATGTTTTACTTGTTCAAAATATGAAGAATAATTTTCTAAGTGTTAGCCAAATGTACGATTGGGGAAATACACTCATATGAAATTCAAAATAACCTGAAATAAGGAAATATGGATCAAGAAGACTAGTAGAGACAACAACAAGAACTCCAAACAACATATACCTCTTGAATGATATCGGGAAAGAAAGATATTGTTTTGGAAAGGAAGATGAAAGTTGTATTTGGCACAAAAGAATGGGTTGTATACACTTTGAAAATATTTCCAAGACAATCAAGAATCAAGCTGTAAGAAAAAATTTTGAAATTAAAAAACCAACCAATACTTTGTGCAAGCATTTCCAACATGTAAAACAAGCAAAGGTTGAATTAAAGACAAATTAATACTCTACAACGAATACCACTAAAATTTGTACACAATGATATGTGTGGGAAAATGAGGATAAAAGCACTATACAGTGAGAAATAATTCACATGGCGCATTGATAACTACACAAGAATGGCATGGGTTCACGTCCTCAAGAAAAAAGTCAGATGTTTTCAAATGTTTTTAGAATATTTAAGGGAATTGTAAAAAATGAAACAGATTTGAAAGTCAAAAGCATAAGATAAGGCCAAGGAGCTGAGTTCCCTCCAAATGGGTTTTAGAACTTTTGGTGAAGAACATGGATTAAAAAGGGAATTCTCAATTCCTAAAACACCTCAACAAAATGGAGTTGTTGAATGAAAAATAGAACTCTACAAGAAATCACTAGAACCATGTTGAATGACTCTATGCTAAGTGATATATTATGGGTACAAAAAGTACATACAATCATTCATATATTAAATAGAGGATTGATCAGAAGTAATAGTGACCAAAATCCATATGGGATATATAAAAGAATACCAACAAATGTAAAAAATGTTAGAGTGTATGGAAGCAAATGCTACATAAAAAGGGAAGATAATGAGAATGGAAAATTTGACTCATAGGTGGATGAAGGAATATTTTTTGGGTAGTCATGGAAAATCAAAGAATACAGATGCTCTAATATAAGACCCAAGAATATAGTGGAAGCATAATTCTAAAAATTAATGAAAGAAACATGCTAAAGACTAGGAAGGAAAGCCGAAATTTAGACATTCTTAAAGAACGAGAAATGGAAGAAATGAAACTAGAAAAATAACAAGAACAGGATGTCATGTCCCAATTTTTTTGAACACCAAAAGTTTGGACCTTTCCAAAACACCAAGGGGTTTCTAGTTACATTAAATAATTAACCTAAGTTATATTTCTAAATTGTTATTTATAAGGGTTGTACTTAGTTTGATTTCTTGTCATTATTAATTAATGTGCAATTGGGAAAGGAAAGTTTCCATGTGGAAATAAGTTTCCATGTCAGGAGCGTGCACTTGGGAAAGGAAAGTTTCCTAAGAGGATAATTAGAAAATATCAAGGGACTGACAAAATAAAGCAGTAAAAAAAAAGGGAAAGTACCAAAAGATAAGAAAATTTTTCATAAGCAAAAGTGGGAAACTCTGGGCCGAAGGAGGGCATAGTTTCCATTTAGAGGTTCAGTCTTAAAATAAGAAGTGTGAAAAAATTATCATAAGGAATAACATGCAACTCTGATCCAAAGGAAGGCACATGTTTCCATTTAGAAATTGAGTCACAAAAGTAGGGAACTCTAGGTATAAGGAGGGAACAATTTATAAGTTTGATGAAAGGTATTGATAGGAAAACATCTCACATGACACATACTTGCCATTTTCACAAGGAGGGCATACCACTTCAATAGGGTTAGGGTTTAGAAAGGGAAACTTGCTCAGCAGGTGATTGACTTGCCCAACAAGTCACCCAGGGTCTATTTAATGATAATTCAAGCTCCATTTTTCAGTTTTGTTCATCAGTTATCTTGTTTTGAGTAAATACCATCTTCATAGTGAAGATTTTATCTCAGTCTCTTGGGAGATGTTCCCCAAGTCCTTTCCCCTCTCTTCTTTCTCCCCTTTCGTTTTTAGTGTAGGTGATGGTGAGAAAAGGATTAACACCTTAAGCTTCATATCAGACCACTAGAACATTGAATCGATCCATTGAAGACAAGCTCCAATGAAGAGAACTTCACCTACTCTCTAGTCCCAAGCTTTGTGCTAGTTTTGGGCCTCCCATCCTCAGTTTTGGACCCCCTTTTGAAGAGACCAGTCCTCTAAAACTCTTAATTATATGCTCAACCCAATTCCCCTCATTATGACTTCTGCAATTCGGTAAGCATTCTATTCCAGAGAGATATCATGTTAAGTTTTCATGAGTGAGCCTTTATTTCCCACTAGATGGGGTTTTTTATCAGTTTTATGCAAAGATAATGAAGTAATGTCCATGGAAGAAGTATTAATTGATATGATGTGTTAAAAATGATATATCAGTCTCTATAATACATCATTAGAGGGTCTAAATTAATTCTACTTAAAAATTCATTAATTTATTGTTAGAGAAAAATCCATCCTTAGTACCATAGTCTTAGACCTTAGACACTTTCATTTGATTCTATGTAGTGTTTTCTATGGTTTAGACTTATGGAAATTAATCATTTTCCATAATTGATGTGCTCCTAGTTTATCATTCTGCACAGTTGATGTGCTCTAGGTTGATTAGTTTGACACCCAAGCGCCCACATTGATTGCAGTCAACCAAGAATGTGATCCCCTTCCCCCTTTTCAGGGATTTTGACTCCTTTGAGGCGAAAGATCTTGGTTTAGGTGGTTTTTGGATTTTTTTGGCCATTTATTGCTCACCTAGAGATAATCCCACCAACCCATGTTCTCACCCATGCTTGTCAGACCTCCACACATGTTCCAGCATGCCTCACCCACATTCACATATGCATTTGTGACTGTTTGGGATTATTAGGAGCCTCATTGGTCCAACTAAAGGGGTCTAAGGGTCAAATATAGTGATGGAACTTGTATGCATCCCAATGGCCTCCAAGACCTCACACGTTTTCCCTATTGTATTATATATCAATTCCAAACATAATTACATGTTGGAAAGTCATAATAATATCCATTATTAACTTCATGTGTGTATGTAAATTTCAGTATTTCAGATATTTTTTGCATGTTTTGTGAACCATAGTGAATTTTTAGATTTTATTTGGCTCCTAGAACCATATGTGAAAATTCTCACATTCATGCACACCCTTGCTAATTGATTAGGAAAATTATACTAGTTTTACAGTTTTCATCATTCTAGAAGTTTTATGCATTCAAACTTCATTCTGAAAGTTGATGTAGCAATTTATCACAACCCACTACCTATAAAAACCCTAAAATAGTGTTTTCATTTATTTCCTACCATGTTCAAATAGCCATATTTGCGTAGGGTCTCCCCAGTCCAAAACTATTAGTTTTTCCTAGATCATTCCAAACAACCCCAAATCACTCTAGATCTGTTCCTAGATTTCTGAAAACTCATTTGATGCTTATTACCTATATGATAACACATATGAACATTATAAAGACCCATGTTTGAAAGTATTTGAAATTTATTCTTAGTTTCATGGTTGGGTGACCCAAAAGCGTGGGAGTAGGATTCAATCGAGCTGATTCTGAAACCTAAATGGTCCCTGATTTACATGTTCTAGGGAATATAATTTTTTTTCCTAAATTTTCCTTGTTTTCTTAGATGAGCTTGCTGCCCTATTTACAAAATTATCAACAGCATTCCCCTTTTTTCCTAGTATCAAGAATTGACTAGTTAAGTGCAAAATTTTCATTTAGAATTTTTATCAAATTTGTAGTAGAGTTAATATCCTGATCTGATATCAGATCAGAGATATTACAGTGCTATCAGATGATATTCCTCCATACCTACTATTGATATTCCTTAATGGGTCCAAAATTTATTTCTGATTCTAAAAGGAAGGCCTCTGAAGAAGAGGAAATTGACTATGTATAAGGGAGATTTCACGAAGATATTGAAGAGAAGGATGAGTTCAGAAATTTGTGATAAATATGTTGAAAGGGCTACAAGACATTTCATCCAATATCATTCAATATGGTCAAGAGACTAGAGAGTTCCTAGCTAAGCAATTAGGTGCTAAAGATGGAGAAGGGAGCAACATTGGCTCCCGATATGAAGAGAAAAAGATTATAGGTGGATATATATTCTATAAGACACTGCCTCAGAATAGGCCTCTTGAATATAAATATGAACATAAGTTCCCGACTTTACGATGCCCAAGTTCATGGAATTCCCAAAGGAAGACCCTAAAATGCAGACCGAAACAATTTTTTTGTGGGAGGAGAAATTTGTTGCGTATCAAACTTTGATTGAGGAGTGCAAAAGGGTTCTATAATTCAGAGACTTTTGTGAAACTCATTATAGAGGGAATCCAAGAGGAGTTAAAAGGATTCCATATCAGAATTTTGAGTTGAGGAATGTGATTTCCGGAATTACCTTTCCTTACTTTGATGGTACTTCCAAGTGCACAGTGAGCTCTTGGATTCATAAATTGGACACCTATTTCCAACTGAATCCTATGGAAGAGAACGATTCCATCAATTTGGAATCCTTAAATATTTATGGGGAGGTCGATGATTGGTGGTTTCATGGAATGAATACCTTGGGACATGATCAAGCAGTTACCTATGAGGAATTCACCCAGTTATTGGCAGAAATGTTTGATCAAAGAGATCACAACATTTCTTTCTGTGAATTGGAACACATTAGAAAACTGGGAACTCTTGAAGCTCGCATATCAAAATTACAAAAGGTTTAAGTGATGATCACTGATATCTCAGAATCAAGGATGATCCTTTTTTTTACACAAGGACTAGAAGAACCTCTGAAAGGGCTAGTGAAAGCTTACTAACCCACAAATCTGCAAGAAGTAGTGATCAAAACTAGAGACCTGCAAGATATCATTCTTAAGACCAAGTATCCTCCTGGACCCTTCATTCTTATTAAATTGTAGAATCAAAGACCTCTGGTGAGGAACTTTTCTTCCCCTGGAAATAAATATTACTCCTACAAGGATCGAAATTAGATGAGGAGGAAAATTCTTTGTTTTTCCTGCCGAGAACCTTTGGTTTTGTACCAGAAGTGTACCAAGGGGAACGCACACAACATTGAAGTGTTCTCCAAAAGTGATAAGGATATGGTAGAATTAATTGAGATGGAATATGGATAATATGAAACAATTTAAGAAGAGGAGAAACTTCCTAAAACCAATAAAAAATTGCAGTAGTCAATGGATTACCCCTGTTCTATATATTGAGGATAAAAGGAGTACCTCAAGTCTAGAGAATCATAGTCCTTCTTGATGGGGGATCCACCCATAATTTTATTGATGCATCCCTAGTAGATTAAATAAAATATTCAACTGAGTCGTTTGAAGGATTCACTATGGTCATCCCAAGGAACCATACCATGGAATGCAATTGATGGATTCCAAACCTGCAAGTGAATCTAGGAGACTACACAATTAAATCCAAATTTTATGTTGTCAATGTGGAAGACAAAAACATGGTATTGGGATTTCAATGGTTGTACTCCATTGGAGAATAGTCCATGAATTACAAAATATCCCAAATTAGTTTCAAATATGTTTACGTAAATGAGTAGTTCTGAAGGGTATGAATACTTACCCAAGCCAATTAATTTTTTCCAACAGTACAAGATCCATTCTGAGGCCTAAGGACATTGAATAGGCTACTGAATATTGTATTACCAATGAGAGAACTACAGTCAAAGTTTCCTACTAGCCCAAAGACATAAAAAATTTGTTGCACAAGAACAAGGGGGTTCTTGAAGACCTTCCACATTGAAGGCCACCTAACCGTGGAATTGAACACAGAATTGAGTTGGAATTTGGTACACTTCCAATCAAAATCCACCCGTACAAGAATACAAATAAAATCAAGGATGAGATTGAGAAGGCCATTAAGGAGCTCCTTGAGTTGGGCCTCATTAGACTGAGCTCCAGTCTTTTTGCTTCTTCGATGGTTCTAGTGAATATGAAGGATGGGACACTCACAATGTGAATAGACTACCAGGAGTTGAACCCGAAAACCATAAAGAACCGGTACCTAATCCCCTAAATTGATGAACTAATGGATGAACTTAATGGAACAAAATTATTCTCCAAAATATACCTCAGGTCAGGATACCACCAAATAAGAATGAGGGAGGACTACATACAGAAGACAACCTTCCATTGTCATATTGGTCATTTTGAGTTTTTTTTCATGCCATTTGGCTTGAATAATGATCTGAAAAAATTCCAATCATGCATGAACAAGGTGTTCAGTGAGAATCTCTGTAAGTATTTCCTTGTATTCTTTGATGATATTTTGATTTATAGCAGGACATGGGAGGAGAATCTTCTGAACTTAGATGTGGTGGTGACTATACTTTTAGATCAGTCCTTCTATTCTAAGTTGTCGAAGTGGGATTTTGACATGACCGAATTACTCTATCTCGTCCATGTGATGTTCCAAGAAGAGGTCAAAGTGCACCAGGAAAAAATAGAGTCCATATTGGGTTTCCTAAGCCCAAGGAACCTCATCGAACTAAGAGGCTTCATTGGCCTTTGCAATTACTATCGTATTTCCAAAGGGTATTCTCAATTCACTGCACCTTTGACAGATATGACTAAGAAGGGTGCATTCAATTGGAATGGGGAGGATGAATAAGATTTCCAAAATATGAAGGAGATAATGAGCGGTTTTCTGGTACTTTATTTACCTAATTTCTCCAAACCTTTTGTGTTGGAATGTGATTCCCCTTTAGAAGGAATTGGAGTTGTTTTGATGCAAGAGAGGCACCCTATGGAATTCAAGAGAAAAAAAATTGCAGCCTCATGAAAGGCTATATTCAATTTAAGACAAGGAGATGTTGGCCATTATGCATGCATTGGACAACTTTTGACTGTATTTGGTGGGAGGAAAATCCATAGTGAAAATTCATAAAATCCATGCAGATAAGCAATGGATTGACAAAGTATTCCAGGTAGAAAACTTAGTCTACCTAATGCTGCAACCTTATAGATAGTGTTCTTTGAAGAAGAAAGGGGATGAAAAATTTCATCCAAGATTCTATGGTCCCTATAAGATTCTAATAAAAATTTGTGAAGTGTACCATGAGTTGGAACTGCCATCAGAGAGTAAGGTTCATAATATTTTCCACGTAACTTGTCTGAAGAAAGAATTTGGTCAACACATAGTGGAATTAGAAGAAATTCCACCCTAGGATGACAAAGTATATTTGTTCTTAGTACCATAGAAAGTATTACAGATCATAGAAATTAAACCCAGGAACATAACTATCAAAGAATTTATGATACAGTGGAAGGGGTTTCCCAGTGAAGATGCTACTTGGGAGGGTGAGAAGATCTTGCAACACCCTACTTTTTTTTTTCTTGGGGACAAGAAGACTTGGGATGGGAGGACTATCATGCCCCCACCTTTTTGAACACCAAATGTGGACCTTTCCAAAACACATATGGGTTCTAAGTGACATTACTTAATTCACCTAAGGATTTTTGCTAAATTGTTATTTAGAAGTCTTGTACTTAGTTTGATTTATTTTTTATTAATTAATGTGAAATTAAATATGTGGAAATAAGTTTCCATGTCATGAGGGAACAATTGGAAAATACAAATTTCCTAAGAGGATAATTAGAAACTGTCAAAGGATTGATAAAAGCAATAAGTCAGAAAAGAGGGAAAGTACCAAAACCCAAGAAAGGATAGCATAAGAAAAATATGGAAACTCTGAGCCTAACGAGGGTTCAGGTTTCATTTAGATGTTTAGTCACAAAATAATAAGTGCAGAAAAATTTATTATAAGGAAAAGCAGGCAACTCTAGACTAAAGGAGGGAACCATTTCCATTTACAGGTTTTGTCACAAAAGAAGGAAGTGTAGAAAATACGTCATAGGAAAAAGTAGGAAAATATGGGCGTAAGGAGGGAACAATTTCTAATTTGTATGAAAGGTATTGACATGGAAACATTTCACATGATGCATACTTTCTATTTTCTCAAAGAGGGCGCACCACTTGGATAGGGTTAGGGTTTAGCAAGGGAAACTTGCTCAAATAGTGATTAAATTTCCCAACAAGTCATCCAAGGTCTACTTAATGATAATTCAAGATCCATTTATCAGTTTGGTTCATGAATTATCTTTTTTTGAGTGAATCCAAACTTCATACCGAGTGTTGTGGCTCAGTCTCTTGGGGGATGCGCCTCAAGTACCTTCCCCTTTGTTTTTTATCCCCTTCGACTTTCAGTGTAAGTGATGGAGAGAAAATTATCAACACCATAACCTTCATATCATACCACTACAACAACCAATCCATCTATTGAATACTAGGTCCAGTGAAGGGAACTTCACCTACTTTCTAGTCCCCAGCTTTGTGCTAGTTTTGGGCCTCCCATCCTCAGTTTTAGACCCCCTTTTGAAGATATAAGTCCTCCAATACTCCTATTGAGATGATAATCCCAATTCCACTCATTATGAATTCTTTAAAGGTTTCTTTTCCAGATATCTCTCATGTTAATTTTTCATGAGTGAGCCTTTATTTTCCCACTATATGGGGTTTTCTATTAATTTTATGTAATGAGAATGAAGTAATGTCCATGGAAGAAGTATTAAATGATAAGATGTGTTAAAAAACTATATATTAGTCTCGATAATACATCATTAGCAGTTCTGACTTAATTCTGGTTTGAAATTCGTTAATTTATGCACACCCTTGCTAGTTGACAAGGAAAATTCTACTAGTTTTCTAGCTTTCATCATTCTGGAAGTTTAATGCATTAAAAATTCGTTATAAAAGTTTTTGTATGAATTAAAATCGCCCCAATACCTATCCCATATCTCATACATAATTTTATTTGAGTTCGTACCATGTTTTGGCAACCATCTTTGCGTAGGGTCTCCTCAAGCCAAAACTGCTAGTTTTCCCCAAATAATTCCAAACAGCCCCAAATCACTCCATATATGTTCCTGAATTTATGAAAACTAATTGTATGCTTATTACCTATATGATAACACCTCTGAACATTTCACATACCCCTAGTTCAATGGATGTGAAATTTCTTCTTAGTTGCAGGGTTGGGTGACCCAGAAGCGTGGGAGTAGGCCTTAGCAGAGATGATTCAGAAACCTAAATGATCCCTGATTTACATGTGATAGGGAAGGTAATTTATGTATCCTAAAGTTTCCTTGGTTTCTTTCATCATCCCGCTTTTCTATTTACAAAATTATCAGCAACATTCCCCTTTTTTCCTAGTTTCAAGAATTGAGTGGTTAACTGCAAACTTTTCATTTAGAATTTTTATCAAATTTGTAGTGGATTTAATATCCTAAAATTATATAAGACCATGGATATTACACAATAACAATAAAATGAACAATAAGATAAGAATATGTAAGTAGAACAAGAAGAAAATAACCAACAAATTTTTTCAGACACCTTCTAGGACACCTAACCACTGGTTTAGAAGAATCATCCACCAAAAATAATAATTGGTGATAGAAGTGTCGGACTACAAGATACAAGATTAAGGAAAGTACAGACATTGAAACAAGGAAACTTTTCTTTTTATGCACAGTTGAACCAATCATATTTGAAGAAGCTAGAAATTATGAACATTGGATCAAGGATATGGAAGAAGAACTAAATCAAATATAGAATAACGAGACATTGGAATTGGTTCCAAAGCTGAAGGATAAAAATATGATCCATACAAAATGGGTTTTTAGAAACAATATCAACAAAGATTGACATGTAACTAGAAACAAAGAAATAATTTTATGCAAAGGATATTCTTAGGTTAAGGGATGTAATTCGAGGAAAAAATTGTCATATGGATAGAATAGAAGAAGCCAAAATGATCCTAGATTATGCATGTTTCAAAAGAAATAGAGTTTATTATATGGATGTGAAAACAAAAAATTTACACGGAGAATTAGAAGAAGTGTACACCGATTAACCAAAAGGGTTACTACTTTCACAATATGGAGATGATGTTTGCAAAATAAAGAAATCTCTATATCGACGTAAGCAAGCCCGTAAAGCATGGTACTTAATATTGGATAGGTACTTACAACAACAAGGATTCGTAAGGGCAGATGTATATAGTAATTTGTACATAAATGTGGATCAAGATGTATGATTATTATTGATTTATACATTGATGATGTTATATTTGGAAGTTATGATGATAGACCAAGTCAAAATCTTTCCAAGGATATGCAAAGTGAATTTGAAATGTCCTTATACGAGGAATAAAATTTCTTCTTGGGGCTGCATATATCTCATCTAGATGATGGAATTTTCATTTTACAGTCCAAGTATATCAAGAAATTGTTAAATAAGTTCAAATGGAAGAATGTAAACCTATAAGTACTTGTATTGTCATTGGTTGCAATCTAATAAAAGATGATGAATCCAAGAAAGTAGATAAAATACTTTAAAGATTGATTATTGGAAACCTACCTTATGTGACAACTTTAATAATAGATATAATGCAAGACATTAGACAAGTTTCAATATTTCAAGAAGCTCCAATGGAATCTGATCTTCAAGCGGTGAAAATGATCTTTAGATATATTAAAGGAACAACAAAATTTGGAATATGGTATGAAAAAGGAAATAAGATGACCCTAGTAGACCACACAGATGCATACTTTGAAGAAATTATTTATGACATAAGAAGTACAAGTGGACCATATTTCTACTTGGGTGACTATTTAGTGTCTTGATTCAGCAATAATTCATCTTTAGTATCCTTATCTGCAAGAGAAGAAGAATATATTGCAGCAACAACATGTTGTACTCAAGTTATTTGGATGAAGGAAACTATGCAAAATATATTTAGGTGAAATATAATGATCTTGTTCTGATACACTATGACAACACCAATGTTATAAATATATCCAAGAATCTAGTGATGCAATCCAAGAAAAAACATAATGATACAATGTTTCACTTTCTAGAGGAAAAATTCACAAAAAATCACATCAAGTTGGAGTATATTGGTACAAAGGAATAGATTGTAGATATATTCATGAATCCTATTCTGAGGGAGAGATTTGAGTATCTCTGACTAAGACTAGGAGTAATTTCTTCTCCAAATTGATGAGCATAATCTTCAAGAAGAAAACAAATTTTGAGCAGAACACCAAGAGAATAAGGGGAGATATATAGTCAAGGAGAGTTACCCTTTTTCATTGGTGTCAAAGGGGGAGAGAAAGATCAAAAGCATGAAGACAAGGGGATCATGATCATAGGGGAATTATGATGGTTCCATCAATGAAAAATGGGGATATCATTGAATAAGCTTGTCGTTAATTTCAAAATAAATGCATAAGTTATATAAATCCAAAGTGGTTCCCTTATGACATATCCCTTAAGCATTTACGTCATGAGATGAGATAACGTGTTGTTTTTTCCCCATGCCCACTTGGATTTGTACATAACTAGAGCAAGTGAATAATACCGAAATCCCATTGATGAAGACTTGAAGTGGTCAAGAAGATGAATCAAAACCCTTTAAACAATTGAATAATCCCTAACCTTTGAATGATTGAAGAGTCCCTAAAGAATCCTAGAAATAAGGCTCTTCAAGTGTCTTGAAGAAGCATCGAAGATGCCCCAAAGAGGGGGTAAGGACATCCCTAAAAGAAACCACCTAAAATGTTGGACAAATGAGGTTGAGGTTAGAACTACAAAAGGAATATTGTTAAAAGAAAATTATTATGAAAAATGGATAGGTCATCCCTATTAAATATTTGAAGAAAAACATATTATATAAGTCATCCCTAGTGAAAATATTTTATAAGATTTTTTTTAAACATGACATGCTATACTTAGTGAAAAATTTCAATGCTTGGAATAGTATAAATACAAGTTATAACTTCTCATTTTAATATAATTCATTATCTCCCTTATGATGTTCTAGTGTAAACACAAGTATAGTGAACTACAAGGGGTATTTTGAGGAGGACCTTTGCAAATTTGATCTTGTCTATGTCGAGGATTTATCTCTTGGTTATAGTGAAGTTTTTTGTGGACTAAGGTTCACCTTAAGATCCTTAGCAAAGGTATGGATATTCCATATAGGTTTCTCTCTTGGTGAATCTTGGTGAAGATCTTGCATAGATTATGTTGATGTTATTTCCATATATTATTGTGATGATATTGGCATAGATTATGGTGATGTTATTGCCATAGATTACTGTGATGATATTGGCATAGATTCTGGTGACGTTATTTACATATATTATCATGATGTTATTGACATATATTATTTATTTCTTGTTGGAATGAATTATGGTGATGTTATTTTCGTGGATTATGATGTTGTTGGCATACATTATAGTGATATTTTTGGAATGATATAGGGTTCATCTCTTGGAATGACCTAGAATTTGAATATGGTAATGATGATGGTTTGAACAAGAAAATGAATGAAGTCTATGTGTGATTATTTCTATGGGTTGATTACAATCTTAAAGGGAATATTCTTGAATATTTTATTGCAAATTTCGAGAATAGATTTGAATCATGTATAGGTTGACATGGTGACAATGAAATATTGATACTATTACTCATATTAGTGTGGTAGGATTGGGAAAAGGACAGGATATTGTAGTCTCCTTCATCTTGAATATTGAGAAGTTTGAGGTGGTGCTAACTAGGTGGTTGGTGCATCATTCTAGTTGGTGCTAGAAAAATCAAGGAGTTGGTGCTTCCTTTTTGTTGGTGCAAAAAGTATTGAAAGTATTCTTCAAAAACATAATAACAAACTTTCGTGGTTTTACATCATCTGGGTTTCCACAATAAATCTCTTTGCACTATGTATGATTTTATGTGTTGATTATAATGTTTGATAATGTAATATGGTTAATGATGTGATTGTAATTTAAATTTATTGTAGTTTAATGTTTGAAGTAAATATTGGTAAAAGTGATCGATACTAATTCACCCCCTCTCTCAATAATGGTGAATATTCCTACAAGTGTGATGTGGCATATATTGCTGTGAAGCGGGAATTTTCTTAGGAAGCCATTTTTTTGACCAAAATTCCTCTAATGCCTACAAATATTATATGTTAAAGAAAAAACTTTGAATGTTATTTTTAGTTTGTGCTCATTGTAAATCTTGTTAAAACCTATAATACTAAAACCTTTTTTAATTCCTACAAAACAATTAAATCACCTATAATGATTTGGGTTTTTTATTTGAAACAGATTAGCAAGTTCAACCACTTCTTCCAATATCACTTCCACTTCTACAATTTCCCAAATAATGTCATTAGATGAAATTTTAACATGCACTATAGATGAATGTAGGAGCACAAATATCCAAAAGTATGAACTCAGTGTTGTTGATTTTTCCAAAGTTTGTTACAGAATTGTAAAATAGCTAACATAAAACAATTAAACCATGTCATCAAAATCAACAAGTAGTAACATATTTGCATTAGTTTTGGATATTTCACATAAGAGAGAATATGCTTTACAATAATATTCGAAAGGATATAGATTTTATGGTTTGGTCCCAAGTAATTAAATTTGACACTTTGCTGACACCTAGCCAAACTATCATGAGAAATCAAGAGTAGTGAATATGGTTAAAATAAAGAATCTAAATCCAAGAGAGAGAAAAATTTACCATGGAATTCATTACAATTAAGGTGATATAATCAATGCACTATAAAAAAAATATACAACATACAACATATATTACTAGAAGTGTGTTTTTTCTAGGTAATTATCCCAAGGAAAACCCCCATGCACATCCCTTGATTTTGAGAATGGTACCTGGGTAAGACCTATATTCTTTAGGGAATATATACTCATTATGGTTTAAGCATGTCACTTACAGGAATAGAACCTAGGTGGAGAGGATAAAAATCCATCACAAAACCACTTGAGCTAGTCCCATTTCACATAAATAGAAATGTGGTGTAGGTACTTATTTATAACTAACTCCATCAATCTAGTTGCATCGAGAGGCGCTCTACAGCCTAGTATGGGGGAGATCTTGTAACATTACGTAACGTTATGTAACATTATTTTTATTAATAAAAATTATTTTTTTTAATTATAGGCCAAAATAAATGTCGACCAAAAAAGAACCTAATATGGGGGAGATGTTGTAATCTTCCTACCTAACAAAAAAATAAAAAGGTAAAAATTTAATTATCCATAAAAAAAATGTGGGTCACGAAAAAAACACAATATGGGGGAGATGTTGTAATGCTCCTACCTAACAAAATAATAAAAAATAAAAATTTGAATTATCTTGAAAAAATGTTGGCCTTGCACATGGTTTTAAAACCATGCACATGGTTTCAAGACTATATGCACAAGGTTTGAAAACCATGTGCAATGCCTTCTAAACAACCCATGATTTTATAGTACATGGTTTAGGTGGGCCTTGCACATGGTTTTAAAACCATGTGCAAGGCCTCCTAAACAACCCATGGTTTTATCGTACATGGTTTAGGACGGCCTTGCAAATGGTTTTAAGACCATATGCAAGGCCTCCTAAACAACCCATGGTTGTAGGAGGGCCTTGCATGTGGTTTTAAAACCATGTATGGGGAAATGTTGTAATGTTCGTTCCTAATAAAATAAAAAATAATAAAAAATATTATATGTCGGTCATAAATAATATTAAATATTAATAATAAAAATATTATATGTGGACCTTAAATAAAATGATGTGTCTTTTGGTTTGAATCAAATCATTGCATACCTAAGAAGAGATTTGATCCCTCTTAGCGCTTGAGAGAGCCTAGGATTTGGATATACGCTGGTATGAACACAATTAATACAATCAATAGTAGATATCACTTGTAAGATCATGTAGTTTTGATTGTAGCGCAACTTGTACAATGGGCAGTAAACATTTTTTAAAAGTTCAAATAATACACTTGAAGGGATATGAGAATTATTCGCAATAACAATAATTCAAAAATAATATTAATAAAAAGTGTCAATTGGGTGTAACTCAAGGGGATGTGAGGAAATATTGTCATGTCCCCCACCATTCATGAGTATTTGAGTTATCCTTTTGCTTCGAGGAATCTAAGTCTTACCCTCGATACCATCGTTGGATTGAGGAGAATTGCCAAAGAACCTTTCCATGGGATAAGCTACCTAGGAAAAAAATATTAGTAAAAATACTAATTCTTAGCACTCCTAAAGTTTAACTATGAGAAATTGTTTTATTGCATCATATTAAGAATACAATATTCCTATGGAGTAGGTAGTTTAAATTGTTAAATGTAATAATATTACACATAAATGGTTTTTTTTGTTATTTTTTATGTTTTGATATGTTTTTTATTGGTTGTGAGGTTTGTTTAGGTGTTCATAAAAGCTTCAATATATTGTAAATTATCATTTTTAATAGAATAATTAATAAAGGTAATAACCATCCTACTAATAATATAGTTGATTGTTTATGGACATTTATTGGATGTATTTTGTGGGTATGGATCCCTCCCATCCTTGTTACTATAATGAGTTTATTGGTGTGTTTGTTTCCTCTCATCTTGTATGAGACATGTTGTGTGGGTTTTTATATA
This sequence comes from Pseudotsuga menziesii, assembly GCA_001517045.1. Lineage (NCBI taxonomy): Eukaryota > Viridiplantae > Streptophyta > Pinopsida > Pinales > Pinaceae > Pseudotsuga > Pseudotsuga menziesii. The sequence continues at coordinate 115,774 of LPNX010399791.1, read as the reverse complement.
TAAATAATATATAGATTTTCTTTATCAGGCTAATATGTTGGGTGGGGGGTGTCAGTTTCTGTATGTGAATAATGCATAGTTGTGTGGGTACGAGTATTTGAATATTATTTTTTTTAATAAATATCCTATACGGATTTGTTGGATGTGATGTGTGGGTATATGATTGGAAACCTACCCTATGTGAAAAGTTTAATACTATATGTAATTCAATCCATTAGACAAATTACAATATTTCAAGAAGCTCCAATGGAATCCCATCTTCTAGCACCGAAAAGGATCTTTAAATATCTTAAAGGAACAACAGAATTTGGAATATGGTATCCAAAAGTAAATAAGATGACTCCAATAGCCCACAAAAATGCATACTTAGAAGGAAGTATTTATGACATAAGAAGTACAAGTGGAGCATATTTCTACTTGGGTGATTGTTTAGTGTCTTGGTTCAATAAGAAATAATATTCATTATCCTTATCCACAGTAGAAGAATAAAATATTGCAGCAACAACATGTTGTACTCAAGTTATTTTCATGAAGAAAACTCTACAAAAGACATTTAGGTGAAATGTGATGAGCATGTTTTGATCCACTATGACAACACCAGTTCTATAAATATATCCAAGAATCCAGTGATGTATTCCAAGAAAAAAGTTATTGCTATAATGTTTCACTTTCTAGAGGAACAATTCAAAAAAAATAACATCATGTTTGAGTATATTGGTACAAAGGAATATATTGTAGATATATTCACGAATCCTCTTTTGAGGGAGATATTTGAGTATCTCTGACAGAGACTAGGAGTATTTTTTGCTCCAAATTGATGAGCATAATCTTCAAAAAGAAAATAAGTTTTTAAAATAATACAAAGAGAACAAGGGGCGCTATATTGTCAAGGAGAGTTACCATTTTTCATTGATGTCAAAGGGGGATAGAAATATCAAAAGCATGAAGACAAGGGGATCATGATCATAGGGGAGTTATGATTGTTTACATCAATGAAACATGTGGAGATCATTGAATAAGGTTATCATTAATGTTGAAATACATACATAATTTATATAACTCCCAAGTGGTTCCCATTTTTATGCATATCTTAAGCATTTACCTCAGGATATGATAGATAACATGTGTTTTTTCCACATGCCCACTTAGAGTTGTACACAACTCGAGCAAGTGAATAATCCCCAAATCCCCTTGATGAAGACATGGATTGGTCAAGAAGACAAGTCAAAACCCTTTAAACAATTGAATAATTCCTAACCTTTGAACCATTGAAGAGTGTGTAAAGAATCCTAGAAAAAAAGGTATTGAAGTGTCTCGAAGAAGCATCATAGATGCCCCAAAAAGGGGTAAGGAAATCCCTATAAGAAATCCCCTAAAATGTTGGACAAATGAGGTTGATGTCAGTGCTACAAAAGTAATATTGTTAAAAGAGAAATATTGTGAAAAATGGATAGGTCATCCCTATTAAATATTTGAAGAAAAACATATTATAAGTCATTCCTAGTGAAAAAAAATTATAATATTTTTTTTTAAACCTTACATGTTGTACTTACTAAAAAATTCCAACGCTTGGACTAGTATATATAAAAGTTAGAACTTCTCGTTTTAATATAATTCAGTATCTCCCTTGTGATTTTCTAGCGCAAGTACAATATATTGAAGTACAAGGCGTATTTTGAGGAGGATCTTTGCAAATTTAATGACATATATTTTTAATCGAAGGTTTATTTGGTCCATCTCAGGGAATTATCTCTTGGTTAGATTGAAGTTTTTTGTGGGCCAAGGTTCAAATTAAGATCCTTATAAAAGGTATGGATATTGCATATGGGTTTCTTTGTTCGTAAATCTTGGTGAATATCTTGCAAAGATTATACAGATGTTGTTGCTATATATTATGATGATATTGGAATAGATTATGGTGATGTTACTGCCATAGATCAATGTGATTATATTTCCATATATTGACATATATTATTTAGTTATTATTGGAATGAATTATGGTGATGTTATTTTGATGGATTATGATTATGTTGGCATATATTATGGTGATATTGTTGGCATGATATAAGGTTCCTCTCATGGAATGACCTCGAGTTTGAATATGATAATGATGTTAAGGGCTTGAACAAGAAAATGAATGAAGTCTATATATGATTGTTCTATGGGTTGATTGCAACCTTGAAGGGAACCTTCTTACATATTTTATTGCAAATTTTGAGGACAGATTTGAGGCATGTATAGGATGACATAGTGACAGTGATGATGACATTGACATATTTATACTCTTACTCATATTAGGGTGGTAGAATTGAGACAATGATAGGATATTGTAGTTTCCTTCATCCTGAATTCTAATAAATTTAAGTTGGTTTTAACAAGGTGGTTGGCGCGTCACTCTAGTTGGTGCTAGAAAAATCAAGGAGTGCTTCCTTTGTGGTTTTGCAATAAAAATTGAATGTATTCTTCAAAAACATAAGAACAACATTTTGTTGTTTTATATCATTTGAGTTTCCACAATAAATCTCTTCGCACTATGTATGATTTTATGTGCCGACGATAATGTTTGATAATGCAATATGGTTACTGATGTCATGGAAATTTAAATTTGTTGTAGTTTAATGTTTGAAGTAAAAATTGGTAAAAGTGTTTGATACTGATTCAGCCCCCTCTCTCAGTATTGGTGAATATTCCAACAAGTGTGATGTGGCATACATTGTTGGAAGTAGAATTTTCCTTAGGAAGGAATTATTTTAACCAAAATTCCTCTAATGCCTACAAATATTATATGTTAAAGAAAAAACTTTAAATGTTATTTCAGTCCATTCTCATTGTAAGTATTGTTAAATCCTATAATACTAAAACCTTTATTAATTCCTACAACACAATTAAATCACTTATAATGATTTGGGTTTTTTATTTGAAACACATTAGCAAGTTCAACCACTTCTTCCAATATCACTTCCACTTCTACAATTTCGTAAATAATGTCATTGGATTAAATTTCAACATGCACTATAGATGCATGTAGGAGCACAAATATATGAACTCAATTTTGTTGATTTTTCCAAACTTTGTTACACAATTGTATGATAGCTAACAGAAAATAATCAAATCATGTCATCAAAATCAACATGTAGTAACATATTTTCATTAGTTTTGGATATTTCACGTAAGAGAGAACATGCTTTACAATAACATTTGAAAGGAAACAAATTTCATGGTTTGGTCCCAAGGATTTACATTTGACACTTTTCTAACACCTAGCTAGAGTCTCATGAGCAATCAAGAGTAGTGAATATGGTTAAAATAAAGAATCTAAATCCAAGAGGGAGAAACATTTACCATGGACTCATTACAATTAAGGTGATATTATCAATGTAATTGAAACTAAATCAATAGAGCATACAACACATAAATTACTAGAAGTGTGTTTTTTTTAGGTAATTATTCGAAGGAAAACCCCCATGCACTTCCCTTGATTTTGAGAATGGTATGTGGGTAAACCCCATATTTTTCAGGGAATAAAGTAAATTCGATGACCAGTCTCAAACCAATTAAACTAATATACTCATTATGGGCTGAGCATGTCACTTACATGAATATAACCTAGGTGTGGAGGATAAAAATCCATCACAAAACCACTTGAGCTAGAGCCAATTCACATAATTAGAAATGTGGTGTAGGTGATTATTTATAACTAACTCCATCAATCTAGTAGGAAAATAATTAAAAAAAACGATAGTAGATATCACTTGGAAGATGTTGCAGTTTTGATTGTAGCACCACTTGTTTATTGGGTGGTAAACATATTTTAAAAGTTTAAATAATACACTTCGAGGGATATGAGAATTATTCTCAACAACAATAATTCAAAAATAATATTAATAAAAGTGTCAATTGGGTGTAACTGAAGGGGATGTGAGGAAATATTGTTATCTCCCCCACCATTAATGAGTATTTTACTTAGCCTTTTCTTTGAATAAGCTAGGTCTTACTGTGGGTACCATCCTTGGAATGAGGAAAATTTACCAAGAACCTTTCCTTGTGATATGTTACCAAGGAAAAAAATATTAGTAAAACTACTAATTTTTAACTATAAGAAATTGTTTTATTGCCTCATACTAAGAATACAATATTCCTATGGAGTAGGTAGTTTAAATTGTTCAATGTAATAATATTACACAGAAATGGTTATTTTTTGTTATTTTTATCTTTTGATATGTTTTTTTATTGGTTGTGATGTTTGCTTAGCTGGTCATAAAAGTTTCAATATATTGTAATCATTTTGTTAATAGAAGAATTAATAAAGGTAATAACCCTGCTACTAATAAAATAGTTGATTTGTTATGGACATTTATTGGATGTGTTGTGTGGTTGTGGATGCCTCATGTCCTTGTCTCTATAACGATTTTATTGGTGTGGGTGTTTCCTCTCATCTTGTATAAGACATGTTGTGTGGGTGTGTATATATAAATAATACATAAATGTGCTTGATCATACTAATATGTGGGGTGGGGAGTGTAGGTGTGTGTATGTGAATAATGCACATTTGTGTGGGTATGAGTATGTCAATATTATTTTTCTTAATCAATCTCCTATTCTCATTTGTTGGATGTGATGTGTGGGGATGCGTGTGTTTGTAATACACAATTTATTTGCACAAAATCCCCCCTCCTATGTATAATACTTTGTGTAGGTACTTCTATGTGAATAAACACATTTGAACTTGCTTGAGCGCCCCTCCTTTATATCGCACAATGTGTGTCCGCATTCGAATAAAATAACAAATAAATTGTATATCATAACAATATTGCTCAATATTTGTTAATAGAATATACGATTTGTTGAGACAAAATATATCTCTAAGTATGTTTAATATCTATGGCAAAAATTCAAATAGAATGCATTGAATTTATTCTCTTGTGAAAGGTCAAATAGCATGTGTGAATTTATTGTCTTTATTTTGAGGTAATTTTCTTTCGAAATTTTATCTTTTTTTTCAAAAAATAAGTGTATTATATATTCTTAAATATATTTTAAATTACGGAAATATACAAGTTAATTGATCTGATTAAGATTATAGCTTGAAATTGAAATTGCACTTGATGGTTAAAAAATTACATAGTAATAAGGGGGTGAGGTGGAACTGATGAAGTGAAGTGTAAGGAAATGCAAAAATGGTAAAAGATGAAAATGTATAAAATATGAAATAAAATCAAGAATATGTAAATTTATGTTTATTTGACATTGGCAATATCTATTATTTGTAGTAGTATCTGCACTTTTTATTTTGAAATGTTATGAGTAGAAAAGGGGATAATAGTAATGAACATGTAATAATGGTAAGCGAGTATAATTAAAGTGTTCAAAGAGGAATCTCCATATGCATATGATAGTGCATTCACAAATACCATATAAAAGAGAGAATTATATGAAAAAGATGTTTTTGAGAAGTAGAAATGGCTTAATCTACATGTAAATTTCTCAAAATAAGGTTGTTGTTCCAAGAAAAGGAATTTTTTTCCTTTTTTTGAATGGAAGGTGGGAAAATTTTGTATATTGAAGAATAATAAAAGCTCTACTTCAAAGGAAATAAATTAAATGAGAGAGATAAGTTATCTAATGTGTAAGAAAATGGAATTACTTACTTGAAGGGACTTATTCATTTCTAACACTCCTTTATCATTTTGTTCAAATGATTACAAATTTTAAATCCTAATTAGCGCATCCTCCTACAAAAAAGATACATGTTTAAATCTAACAAATGAGATAAAAAAACAACATAAGGTTTAAACATAGTGTTGGATATTTTTTTAGCCTATGAGCATGCAAATACTTTATTATTCTACTTGAGAAAAAAATTGTACATATTGATTCCTTTCAACTACTAACTAAGTTCTACTTTATCATGACTCAATAAGACCTAACTCATTAACTTTTGTGATTATTATTAACAAGAGAAAATTATGAAGCCTTTTGTTAATGGGAATTTTTTTATTCTATTATGAAATATAAACTCTCAATACTATGGGGTGTTAACAAAGTCTAGATAGTTAGTCTTACAAAATATAATTTTCATCAATGTTATTAAAGAGTTAATATATTTTACCATAAATGAAATGCATAAATCAAAAATATATTTTTCCATTTTGAATTAATACCTTGAGATTAGATATTTATATAGAATTATCTTGATCCTAAGTAGAGTGCATGTTAGTTCAACGATAATGGAAAAGTGCATTATAGTTGGCCATGCCATAGATTATTATGTTTATCATAGTTATGTGTCCCACCCATCTATTCTTGTAAAAAAAATATTGAAGCAGCTATGAAGTTATAGTTTTCATAAATTTACATTGTTACCATAATCTAGGTTGATTTAGAACTAGGAAAAACCTCCATCTATAACATTCCATTATACTTGGATTATTATGAAATCTAATCACGACTATAATTGTTCTGATATTCTTATGAAATTTATAGTAAAAATAGTTATATTGTTTCTATATTATTAGTGTACCAATCATATCACCAACAACTTATATTATTCACAATGAAGAGGGCTCAACTTGGAGCTTTCCATTGGAGCCTTCTTGAGTATCAATCATTGTTTTAGACACTCTTTCATGTTTAATTCATTATTTATTAGAAAACCTAATACAATAGGATTAAGGTTATCAAGTAATACAAAATAATTGAGGTTATTAAGTAATGTAAATAGTAAAATAAATGGGAAGATGAGGTTAAAAGGAATCCAAAAAGTGAATCCAAAAGAGTCGCATCTTTAGAATTTACATTCAATGAAATGATTATGTATTTATTTACCTCTAGTTGTATCACATAACTTCTATTTCTCTCAGTCTTGTCCTGGATTTTTGTTTTCCAGTCTCCTGCCAAATTTTTTACTCTAGCATTAAGCTTTATTCTTTCAATCTTTTGTTATTCTATGGCATACTATTCTTCCAATTTTGTACATATTATAATAAAAAATCAAATCGAACACTAGTTCATGTTGGCACAAACCCAACCAACAAAACCCAGTTGACAGTGGTTCCCACTCTGTTGACACTCAGCTCACCACAATATCCTTGCGCGCTAACCTAGACAAGTTTTACCCTGTGCAAAAACACCTGCAAAGAAGATGAAGTCTCACCCAAGATGTTCGAGCAAGAGTTGTCGGAACCAAGTGTCCGTTGAATAGATTATAGAATAGGACTATGTGCATCGACAACTTTATCAATTTTTATCAATAAATCTGACCGATCACTTAATAATTAATAGAACCATTCACCATTACTCTTAGAATATCACATCATTCATTTACATCTAACATAAACAAACGGGGGCACAAACATATCTACAAAGATAACACCATTTAGAATAAAGAAACATCGCATCATAGATCCATGTCGCAAGCATTCATCAGTGGATTGCACAAACAGTAAGACAAAAAAAGATAAAAGGAAATAGTAATTCATATCAACTTTTTCCTTGTCATATTACTTATGTGCAATGATTCACAGATTCAAAATAGTTCATAGTTCAAGTTTCAATCTTGATCCTTCCAAAATCTCTCTCTTAAAATATATCTAACACTTACAATTATACTTATACTTATAGGATTGCACCTTTACATCCAAGGTCCACTTCTTACTAACATTTAATCAATTCTTAACTGAATATACAAAATCATGACCAATATCTGTAAAATATGGTACAAAATACAAAAAGGTGACACAAAATATTCTATTTTCCTCCTTGCATGGTATTCTTCCTCTTGCGTGCTATCTTTTGTGCTTTTGCAGCATCTGCGATGTTGTACAACTAATGTGTCCAAAACCCCTACCAACAGGCCCCCAACCCAATCTTGTAGCTCGTCCTCAAGCCACGTCAGGTGGACATGGTGTGCTCAGTGATATTTAGTCTAAAATAGGCATACTGATGAGTGATATCCTTCACTTGTGCTTGAATTCTCTTAGCAATGTCCTAACTTTCCAGCAAATCCTGCTTCACTGGGTGATCCAACATATTTTCAGTGATTTCTTTCCTTCCTTCCACTATAGCCCATAGCGCGGCAACTTCCTTCACAAATAGTTCAGCTCCAATCTCTTGGAACTCATCGAGCTAATCATTTCTTTTTTTGTTGGTGCTCCTGAGCCTTTCCTACCCGTAGCTGCAACTCTATGAGTTCGGATGACCGTGTAATCAAAATGACTGGAAACTACTTCCTACAACTCCTTGGTTAGTTTCTCTAACTGCACATCTTGGATGGTGCTTCCCCAAAACTTCATCATCACTTCAGTGACCTTTTTGGCTTCCCGCTCCAGCTCTTCAAGTTGTGCCAACACTTCCTCTAAGTAATTTTCTCAATAGGTGTTTTGGGATAGACCAGAGCATTCAAAATGTTCTTATCCTTTTTTAACTACACAATAATTTCCCCAAGTTGCTTTTCTTTCACGACTGTATCCAATTCTACAGTGTTTTCACCAGCGTGCTTACAAGATTCCACAACTGTTGCTTCTACTTGTACACGACTGTCAAAAAGAGGGGAATTTTCAACAATGAGATGATATGTCTCCTTCTTTAGCTCTTTGATTTCCTCAGCAGTATTCATCTTCAATTATTCTTGCGCTTTCTTCAGTTCTTCTATCTCTTGTGCTTTTTCTTCTATCAACTTCTCCTTTGCACTCCATAATGCATCAACTTCCTTATGTGTTGCCTCTGCTTTCTCCATTCTGTTAATTATTAAGTGAGCATACTGGATACTTCTTCCATAATTATGATTGGTATGTTTGGTGAATCTCTCTCACTGGAAATATCTAACATATGTGGGTTATTCTGCATGTCGCACCAGTTTCTCTCAAGACTTAGTAACCAGGCACCCTCTTTGGAATCAACAACTCACTCTACAACTCAAAAGCTGTGCAAATCAGCTCAATTTGGAACAATGGTGTCTTCCGACCATGTTGAAATCATTCTTATAGTGCCAAATAAACTCATACCTATCATTTCCACATCAACGAGATCATCATGACCAAATCATGCATTAAGTAACCGAATCTGTCGTCGATTCTACCAACCCAGCAGTCGGATTCTCCATCATTACATATCACTTCTACAAGCATCATCGGTTAACTACTTTTAACTATATTCATTTATTTTGATTTGACATCTACTCAATGGCTATCGTAGCATAACCTCCTAATTGCGCTATTAGCTCCTACTCTTGAACAAACCCTTCCTCTTGGTGCACCGCCCATTCATGCATGATCCTATCTACATTTTTTTTCATTGTGTGGTTCTGGCCCTATTCTATAGGGCTTCAAGTGACTACCATTCACAATATTTGGTAGCATTGCTCCATCTAACTGTTGTATTTGAATTGCACCTTTAGAAGTAATAGAATTAATAAGGTATGGACCTAACCAATGCATCTGCAACTTGCCTAGATGCTTCATGAACTTATTGTCGTATAACAACACCATATGTCCTTACTAAAATTGTTTGTTCTTTATGTAGTGATCATGCCAATCCTTCTGTTGATCATTCTCAATATGCTGGTGGAATCTTGCAATAAACTGGTCCTCCTCAAGCTATATCAACTATTCCATGTGTTCTTCTAACACTACTTCATCATTCATTCCCTTCACTGCAGCAATGTCCATATTTGGAACAATGTAATCAATAGGAATGACTACCTCTTTCTTGTATACCAATTTGAACGTTGTCTGCCCTATCAATCTCTTGTAAGTGGTGCGATATTCCCATAACACTGCTGCAATTTTCAAGTCCCAGTCATCCCGATTAGCATTACATACCTTTTTTAAGCGTATGGTCCAATATCTTGTTGAAATCTTCTACTATTCCATTCACCTTTGGATGATATGGGGTACTTTTCTTGTGTTGTATTTGCAATTCCTCTCTCAACGCACTTACTATGCAGTTGATGAAGTGACTACCTTGGTCACTCATCAATATCCTTGGACATCCAAATGACGTCCTAATCTTGTCAAACAAAAATCTTGCTGCTTTTGCAACGGTGCAATCCACGACGGGTTCGGCCTCCTCCCACAATGTCAAATAGTCCGCCATTGTAATTATGTACCACACACGAGTTCTCTTCCCAGGTGGGTTGATTGGACCTAGAAAATATTTTACACCATCATGTTATGAGACAGGTCCTCCTTGGTCTACTTCAATACCTAAAAGTTTATCCCAAAAGAATTGAAAGGTAGAACAATACTCCTCTTATTTTTCCTTGTATTGAGAAGGTAACTCTCTTTTCCCATTGAAAAATTGAGTTACCTAAGTCAGGAAATCTCCTAATACATGAGAAAAGAGTGTTTCCACCGCCTCTATCCTTACTGCAAGAAGTGTTACCCTCTTAACATCACTCGTTTGCTTCATTAGACGAGAGGTACTCTGGTTTTTAAGGAAAAAATAGAAGCTTCGAGAGGATTCTCGAAGCTTTCCTTTGTGGTGCCTCATCCCTATGGTTTAGGATCAGCTGGAGCTCGAGATCCTTCATCCTTGGATCGTAAATCCATCTCACCCATGGGATCCTCATCTATACGTATCCTCCCATGCCTTTAAATACTAGCTCATCCCCCATGGGAAAAGGAAGGAAGAATTGTGTTGCATACCCAAACTCTGCCAAAATAATTCTTGAGCTATTGGAGGAAACGTGAAGTTAGAGGAAAGGATCCATTGGAAGGAACTCTCAACACCAAGGCATAAAGATTTTAGTATTTCCAATTATTGTTAATCAATAATGTTTTCTCTTTCCCATATATGTTGTATCATGTGTATGTATTGCTTGACTCGTTGGTCACAAACATAGATTCAATTTTTATATCTTGTATGCTATCAATTTCTATTGTTGTTTTTTGTTTTTGCAGGTAAACAGAGAAAAATCGTCAAGGATAGTGAAGACATCTGTTAATATAAGAAGCATAGTAGTCCATTCAAGTGTTTAAACATATCTAGGGAGAATCTAACATTCCGTGTTACTCATTTGTTCTAGATCTGAACCATTCAAACTAGGGGAAGAACTCTTGTCTGCAAGAGGTGCAATATTCCTAGCAACAAATCTGGCAACTCTGCTGGGGATTACTTCGAATTCTATATCTTTGGTAAGTTTAAACCTCCACCTTCCATTTCAGTTTGTAGATCTACTTTTTGAATTGATAGATATGTAGATATGCTTTGAATTTGATTGATTTTCCTCTATCAGCCTTTGGATATTCATATTTTGGTTCACTGGGTTTTATGGTGATTGTTTGGGTCCATTTTTTAGTATATAACTTACTCTTCTGTCAAATTTTTCATTTTCGAATCATCATCTCAGCCACCGCTCCTAGACTGTATATTAAGTGCATTCCTGGAGTTATAACCGCTCTTTTTCTATGTAAAAGAAGCGATGACACCGCTCTTTCTCTGTGTGCAAGAAACGGTGCTAGAACTGGTAACGCTCTGGTGTGAACCTGCAATAGGTGGTGCCGCCACTCTATTTCTATGGACAAGAAGTGGTGCGTGGGATGGTAATTCTTTGTTCAACACCTGCAACTCGTTGTGCTAGGTACTCCTCTTATCCAAGTTTGGTATTTTATTATTAAATTCTTGTTTTAGTGTTTGAGATCCATGCTTCATATTTTTACAGTTGTGTTTTGTACTCTGCAATTCATTTTTGAATAGAAAACTCAATCAAAAATAAATAAATAAAATTTAAAAAAAAATCATACGTATTTTCAAGAATTGAGATTGAGGTTGGTCTTTAAAGCTTCATAGTTGGCTTTGAATAGAACTTGGCTATGGTAGATCTCTGATTTCTTCCTTCTTTAGCAGAACAAGAAAATATTCATTTCTATTTTTCTTCATTTGTTGTACATGATTTTTGTATGTTTTTTTCCTTTTTTCAAAAATTGTGAGAAAATACATATGAAAATTATTGTAAAATTTTGTGATTACTTTATTCTCACTTTAGTTGAAAATTATGAACACTTTTGTATAAAAGTAGTAACAATATTTTCTTTCTTTTCATTAGAGATCTCACTTCTTTTTCCATCCAAAAGATAAGATTTTGTTTCATTCAATTAGGAATGGATCATATAAGCAAGTTTGTTTTATTTGTGTATGGGATTTATTCTGTGTTTCAAATGAATTGAATTTATCTCTCTCTTCCTCAAGTAGGGAATTCCTTTAAAGTTAAAGTGATTTTTTGCACAATCATACTGCATGGTTTACTTTTTATGTCCTCACCTCATGTATCCACCTAACCGTTGAAGATAAATTCAAGTGTTATCTTAGGTTTAAAATATTTTGCAATGTGTGATAGGTTAGAGACGTGTTCCGGCGCCTTTAAATGTAGGAGTTGTTGTTTATTTCTTGCACTGCATCCCATGGATCGTATGGTTATTACATGTATTGATGGTATATCGAATGACATTTCACGTACCCTTGAGGTATATCGAAAGGTACTTCACATACTCAGTTGTATATCGGAAGGCCCCTTTCAAACGATTGTGCATTAGAAAACACTACTACGGAGTGGATATCCCACGTACCTTGCATATATAGAGAGACACCTTTAGGAATATTGAAACCATCCGAATACATCCGTTTGGTCGTCCTATCATCTCAATACACCTAGAACAACACTCAGGGAGATTACTACACATGTACCATCCAGGTAGTCAAGTATTCAGGAAAGGGACGATCCAATCCTCCTTGTCGCACTCTACTATTGGACCCTACGGTATATAGCAAGTTGTGATGGTTTGAAAATCCCGTGAGGTTCCATACCTTTAATCCACTCCTGTCACATATTTTGCTTGTTCTTTTAGTTTGAGTAGCGCTTGTTTTCTGTACAATTAGGATTTCTTAGAAGAGAGAGATAGTTTTTGTTACATAGTTATGGCTTCGCCTTCTAGGACTACCAGCCAAGAGACTCCTTTACCAAGCACATATTTTGTTTTTCCTCCATATGGGGATGTTGGTCCTCCTCTCATGGCTACATTAAGCCTTTCTGGATTGAATATCAGATTACATGTTTGGTTATTCTCCAATCCAGTTATCCCATGTACACCAACTACCTCAGATCCTAATCCTTCATCCGGGAGCATCAACATCATGTTGATCCCTCTCCTTCTTCTCCACATGAGTCTTCTTCCCTTTCTCCCTCTTCTCCTGTTGAAATTTGTAGTACTAGTAGTCAGGAGGATAAGAAGAAGAAGAAACAGAAAATTAATAAGAATAAAAACAAACAAAAACCAAGTCTCAACCAATTACTCCTCCCAGTGTGGAGAGTGTTGATCTGCACACCTAAAAACTGCGAAGCCCAAATTACCTTGCAGGATTTGCAAGGGTGATCACCTTCTGAAATATTGTCATGGTTTGGACCTAGTTTTAGAAGAGTGGTCTAAGGTTTCCCAATAACTGATGTCATTAGCCTCTAGTCATCATACTGATGATCCCCCTCAACCAGTGACTCTGTGGTTAAGAATTGGAAGGGTAAATTCAGAAATCCTTGCTTTCTTTGTAAGGACATGCACTTTACTTACCTTTGTCCTCTCTTGGATGAAGCTTCTAAGTTGTTGGAAGATATTACTGTTCCTTGTCAATGGCTTCCAACCAGTTATCGTAAGTTGTCACTTGACATCCTATTGGTTGATAAAGTGGTCAATCTAATTCTAACCTTAGTCGATCCCACTCTTCCACTGAAGACTGAAGCTAAAGTGGTCGAGTCGATGTCATCTTCACTCGATTCCACTATTTTATATGAGAGTGTTAAGACTGAAGTAGTCACTCTGAACAAATCTTCCTCTTGTTCTTCTCTTCTAGTAGAGAATGAACTAAGACCTACTGAAGTTTTTATGCTTTGTTTTGATTGTTCTTGACAAGAGGAAATTTTGTTTGTTTTGACATAACCCTATTGAAGTAATGAGGTTATTTCCTTTGACTGAATTAAACCTAACAGAGTCTCGTCTTCATTCAAGTGTTCCTTTCTAGATAGTTGTGAATGTTACCACTAGGTGGATGCTTCACACTATTATTAACAAAGGGGCTTCTGTTAGTATTCTGTTCTCAACTATTTGGAAAGCTTTAGGTTCTCCTTAGCTTTTTCCAGCCACCGATCAGATACTAGATTTTAATCGCATACCTAGTGCACCTTTAGAGATCCTTCCTCATTTTCCAATTACATTAGGAGGGAAAACTGTCTCTATTGATGTTATGGTGGTCCAAGGGCCTTTAGATTTCAATATTCTCCTTGGACGTGATTATGTGCATGCCATGAAGGATATAGTTTCAACACTTTTTGGAGTGATGCATTTTCCCCATGATGGGAAGATTGTGACCATTGATCAACTTTCGTTTGTTACACCTGACCATCGCATTAATCCTAGGCATCAGACTACCCTGAATGTGCGACATGTTCTTGTGGTTCCTTCCTCTTGTTCTAGTTAGCTTCTTATCATCATAGGTAAAATGGGGGGCATGGCTCCAGCCTATGGACATCATACTGGAGTTCAGATGCTATATTTTTTATAAAGGGGGAAACCTACAAACCTCTGGATATCATGTTGGATAGGAGCAAGTCATTGTGAGCATAGTTCTTTTTATGTGTCAAGATCTTTAAAAAATGAAACATGTTTGAGAGCATAGTTATTTTTCTGTGTCAAGATCATTAAAAAATGAAACATATTTATGTGAGCATAGTTCCCATTCTGTTTCAAGCTCGTTAAAAAATGAAACAAATGTGTGTGAGCATAGTTCCCATTCTATGTCAAGCTTGTTAAAAAATGAAATAGATTCTTGTGAGAATAGATCTTTTTATCTTTGTCGAGTTCGTTAAAAAATTAAATGGATTTCCTCAAGCATAGTTATTTTTCTATTTCAAGATTGTGTAAAAATGAAATAGGTTCCCACAAGCATAGTTATTTTTTGTTTCAATCTTGTGTAAAAATGAAACAAGTCACCTTGAGCAGTGTTTATTCTTGGTTTCAAGCTCGTCAAAAACTAAAACCGACATTGAGTAAAGTTCCCTTTTTGTGTCAATCCTTGAGCCTTCATTTCACCTACATTTATAACTTAATCATGTTTCTTCATCTGTTTCTAGTGAACCTTTTTTTGGTAGTAACTCTGAATTTACTTGGATGATGAATAGAGTAGGTAGACGAAATGAAGCTAACCTCTTAACATTATGTTGGAGTTATTCTAATTTGCAGTTATACTAGGGGCAAGTACCAACCACTAGGCATCATGTTGGGAAAACACCCGTTAATGGAACTCATTTTGAGCATACTTTATTTTAGTTTTGAGCTCCTTAAACTATCAAACAACCCTATGAGCATAATTCTTTTTCTATGCCAATCTCGTTAAAAAATGAAACAGATGCTTGTGAGCATAGTTCTTTTTCTATGTCAAGCTCATTAAAAAATGAAACGGATGCTATTGAGCATAGTTCTTTTTCTGTGTCAAGCTCGTTAAAAAATGAAACATGTTTGTGAGCATAGATATTTTTCTATGTCAAGCTTGCTAAAACATGAAATAGGTGTCTGTGAGCATAATTACCTTTTTGTGTCAAGCTCATTAAAAAATGAAATGGATGTCCACAAGCACAGTTATTTTCTGTTTCAAGCTTGCGTAAAAATGAAACAGGCCACCTTGAGAAATTTTTACTTTTGGTTTCAAGCTAGTTAAAAATAAAACCACTCCTCAAGCATAGTTTACCTTTTGGTTTCAATCTTGCATAAAAATGAAACCATTCTCGAGCATAGTTCTTTTTCTATGTCAAGCTCGTTAAAAAAATGAAGTAGGTTGTTTCAAGCAAAGTTTACCTTTTCATTTCAAGCTTGCATAAAAAATGATACCATGTTTCAAGCATAGTTCATTTATGTTTGAAGCTTGTGTAAAAATGAAACAGGTCATTTTGAGCACACTTTCTTTCTTTAAGTTTCAAGCTCGTTAAACCATGAAATGACCTTCTGAGCGTAGTTTAATTTTGGTTTCAAGCTCGTTAAAAATAAAACCACTCCTCAAGAAAAGTTTACCCTTTGGTTTCAAGCTTGCATAAAAATAAAACCATGTTTTGAGAATAGTTCACTCTTTGTTACAAGATCGTTAAAAAATAAAGTAGATACCTTGAGCATTCTTTCAATTGATATTCAAGCTCGTTCAGTGAAATGGTGCTGAGCTTACTTTTCATTTTCTGTGCTCTCGTTAAAACATGAAAAGTGGTTTGAGCTTAGTTTATCGCTTTTTCGTGCTCTGGATTCAAACATGAAAAAGGTTAATGGATTCTTCTGTAAGCTCTTTTCAGACTCTTGAAATATTAAAATATTGCTGAGTGAACTTGTCTTCTTCACGCTTGTAAAAGGACCTGAAGAGTCATATTCTTGGTGATAGTTTACCCCTTTTTCGGAGCAGGGGGCACTAATTATGAAAAAGGTATACTTCACCAATCATGACTGGAAGAGTTCTCTAAGGTATTATTTTATACTTTTTCATGCCTCAAAGAGTAAATTTATGAAAAATTCTATTTTGGAGTCTTCTTAGTCTTTTCAGAATCTCTAAACATGAAAGGAGAGATGAGTTTTCTTTCATTAGACTCATAAAATCAACGATGAAGGATATTGTTTTGGGAATGAACCCATCCTTTCTCAGGTTCGTAAAACATATGAGAATGGACTTATCTTGGATAAGCTACAATGAGTGTTTGTTACCCTCTTTAAACTCATAAAAATGAAAAGAGGAACTCATCAATCATGATGGGGAAATTAAGGGGAAGGGAAATACACTTTATTTGCAATAATGGAAGTTGTTAGTAACCTTTGAACATGGCACGTTTCTGCAGTTCATTCGGTCAATTGGATATTTAGCTTGTCTCCAAGTCAATCTGCGTTCATGATTCATGTCACTCATTTGAGTCTTTCAAAGAATGCATTGTCCATTGTTGCATTGAATTCTACCTCATCAATTCAATGATGCCAAGTCTTCGGTTGTGCCACCTTATGCTCAAAAGGGAAATTGTCATGAGATTTTACACCTAGAAGTCAAAACATATTTTTTGTGTCAGTTACTTTTGAGTCAGTCCTATGGATACATCATACTCAAATTCCAGAATTTTGTTTTGAGTTTTGTGTTGGAGATGTGGGATTTATCATGGCCCTCCTTTGATGAGACTGTTCCTATCGACTTCAGCTCATGATCCAATAATTAGTCTTAGAAACAATGTTAGTACCTTGAGGCTTTCATGCCTAAATGACATATTCTCTCTTTATTGACATAGGTTGATCACATCATTGACCTTTGATCGATATATTCGACTGAGTGTTTGACATCAAATCATCTATTCACACTATGGAGATTGTACTAGGGTACCTTGGGAATCATTGACATCGATGGTGATATCCCTTGCACTTGTTAACGGTTCTCATCATTGACTGATAATCAAGTGGTTTCTACCATGTTCATTGGCAGGACATTGTAATCACAAGGATAGAATCATACTTTGTGGAAGATGAGATGAAGACCTTGGGTACCTGTTAAAGCACTCATTGCTTTCCCCAGGTTGCAGTGGATTATTTTGTATGAGTCCTAGCATGGATCCACATTTGTATGTCTATTATTGTGCTCAAATTTGCGTCTTTATGACATAGATATACATTGTATGTCTGGTAGCTATGTCCAAATTTGAGTCTTCTTCACATGGATCTACATTGTATTTCAGTAGCCATGAATTTTTGTATCTCACATGAATTTTAGCATCCATGTTGTGAGTCATTTGTGACATGTATCAAAATGTAAAAGGTGCACAGAAAGTTTGTGATTCTTGAGAAGTTCCTACCTTTAAACTTTTTCCTCAATAATATACCCTGTTCTTTCAAAGTATTATGCCTATTGTTTCCCTCTAGCCATCATACTTTGGGGGGAATTCTATTACACCAAAATATCAGCACCATCATTTTATGAGATAGGTCCTCCTTGGTCTACTTCAATCCCTCAAAGTTTATCCCTGAAGAAATGAAAGTTAGAACAATGCTCCTCTTATTTTTCCTTGTATTGAGCAGGTAACGCTCTTTCCCCATTGACAAAAGGTGTTACCTAAGTCAAAAACATTACTGGTACATGAGCAATGAGTGGTGCCACCTCCTCTATCCTTACTGCAAGAAGTGTTACCCCCTTAACACTGCATGTTTTCTTCATTAGAGGAGCGTTGCTCGATTTTTTAAGGAAAAAAGAGAAACTTCGAGAGGATTCTTGAAGGTTGTCTTTGTGGAGCCTCATCCATATGGTTTAGGACCAGCTGGAACTTGATATCCTTAATTATTGGATCTTATCTAGCTCATCACCCATGGGAAAATGAAGGAAGAATTATGTTGCATACCCAAAATATGCCAAAATAATTATTGAGATATTGGAGGCAAGGTGAAGTTAGAGGCAAGGATCCATCGGAAGGAACTCTCAGCACCAAGGCCTAAAGGTTGTACTCTTTCCAATTATTGTATTAAATAATGTTTTCTCTTTCCCATATATGTTGTAGCATGTGTATGTATTGCTTAACTCCTTGGTCACAATCATAGATCCAATTTTTATATCTTGTATGCTATCACTTTCTATTGTTGTCTTCTATTTTTGCAGGTAAACAGAGGAAACATATTCAAGGATAGAGAAGGCATCCATCAATGTGCATTCAAGTGTTCAAATATATCTAGGGAGAGTATGACATTCCTTGTTACTCATTTGTTCTAGATCTGAACCATTTAGACTAGAGGAACAACTTTTTCCTGCAAGAGCTGCAATATTCCTAGCAACAAAATCCATGACCTATTTATGAAATGGCTACAATGTTTCTTGTGGTACCAGTGGCATCTCATCCCTCCGTGATGGTTTTCCAATGCATTGACAGATATCACAACACCGTGCACAATCTGTCGCAACATTATGCCGAAGTGGTCCACAAGATCCCTACATGAAGCACTTTTCTCGTAGTAGCTGGTCCTCCATAGTGTCCACTAGCAACTCCCAAATGGGCCTCCTCTAAAATCTCTCCTTGTTCATGTGATAGGACACATCGTCAAAAAATATCATCTAGTCCTAGTTTATAGAGCTTTCCCATAATCAACTGGAAATATGAAGCCTTAACCACCAAGTGCTTCTTTTGACTTGTTGAAAATTCCTCTGGTATAACTCTCATCATCAAGAAATGAAATATTTGATCATAATAAGCATCTGCTATGTCTACTCTGAACAATTGCGCTTCTAGTAGTCCATCTTCAATATTTTTTGCCTCTTCTCCTATCTCAATCTATGATAAATGATAGGGCTAGAATTCAAGCAACCCAGCTCCACAATTATCTCAAAATCAAACTCCTGAAAGAGAAGTATCTAGTGGAATATATTTTCCTCCAACACAGGCTTATTGAATAGGTACTTCAAAGTAGAATGGTTTGTAAGCATATTGAAGTGACCTCCTAAAATTTAATGCCTAAAAATTTGTAGCTCATATACCATCGCTAGACCTTCTCTCTGTGTGGTTGTATAATTTTTCTTAGCAAATGACAAATTTTGACTAGAGAAATCGATCGAGTGATCTAGCCCTCCTTCTCCTAGTTGTGCAAGAACAATGCCCATTGTAACAGACAAGGCATCAACATGGACATAGATCTCCTAGTTCCAATCTAGGAAAACTAGTATTGGCACATAAGCCATCTTGGCCTTCAATGTGTCGAAAATTCCTTGACATTCTTGGCTCCATACAAATACTGCATCTTTCTTTAATAGCTTCTCCATAGGTGCAGTAATCACAGCATAACCTCTAATGAATTTACGATAATGTCCAGTGTGCCCCAGAGTCTCCCTAAGCATATTCACATTCGTCGATAGTGGAAAGCTTAAAATGAGTGCTATCTTCATAAATTCAACCAAAAATCCTTGCAAAAAATGTGACCCAACAACATCCCAAAAGGTGCACAAAAATTACACTTATTTGAGTTCAACATGATCTAATGCTGTCAACATATTTCCAGCATCAGCCACAGGTTTTCTAGGTGATCCTTAATCAATACATACACTGTCAAATCATCCATATGAACTTACAGGAGCTTCTGAATAAAATATTTGAATGCAACAACAACAACCGAGGAAAATATCATAGGGGCATTCTTCAATCCAAAAGGCATTACTATGTACTGAAAACAACCCCATTCAGTAACAAATGTTGTAAATTTATGTTGATCCTCCTTTGTGATCCTAATTTGGTGATAACCAGAGAATCCATATATGAAAGAATACATCTCTTGACCGCCTACTCCTTCTAGCACTTCATCTATGAATGGTGTCAGAAATGGATCGTGCATGCATGCATCATTCAATTTTATCAGATCAACATAGATCTGAACTTCACCTATCTTCTTGTGCTTGAACACCATTAGACTGATCCATTCTAATTCTTTAACTGGCTCAATTATTCCAGCATCTAACATTCTATCTAGCTTAGTTTTAACCCTCTCCTTGTATCGCAGATTCAAGCGATATAGCTTCTACCTTACTGGTTTCATTTCTAGATTTAACGGGATCTTCATCTCTCCCAAATAAACCAGGATCCCTTTCATTTCAGAGAATTTGGTTGGAAACATATCTTGAAATCCATGTAATAGATCCGTGATCTTTGTAATAGTCTCTTTATCCCAATAGTCCCCAACACTTTCAAATTTTTGGTTTTGCTCTATCCCAATGTTGACTTCTCTAATATTCAATGGCTAGTTCATGGGATCTGACAGTATATCATCATCGTCCTCAGGTCCACTAGACACATTATAACATTCTATCATCTACTGTATGTGGCAATGTGCATGTGGACCCACTGGATATGCGAGTGGCACTACTTTCAACACCACATCACAGATGAGATGAAGCGCATTATGGACATCCAGATTGGTATCCACAAAATAGAAAGTATGAGAAAATCAAACTGTCAACTCTTCCCAAGTGGTTATTTCTCTATGCAACGTCGTCGATATATACCACAATCATGGAATTTCATCCAAAGTGTCGACAAAGGAATGGACCCATTCATCCTTTTGTTGTGATGCCCACAGAGTTTGAAATTCCATTAGATGATGGCTGGGGTCATTCCTCCCATCGTACCTCCATGTGATATACTTCTGAGTCATTGAAGAAAATTGTCAGTAGTCTTCAACACCACCCATCCATTAATCGTCTTCTTCTGAGTTGCCCAACAACATGCTAGAGTAGCGTTTAGTGCTTCCTCCAGTGCCAAAAATCACTAAGGTTCTGATACCTTCTCTTCAAAATCCATTAAGAACATAGATAGCTCAGGAATCCCCTCGTACATGGGAAATTCGATGGTCTCAGTTGGGACATGGAACATCGACTACGTGATCATACCACACTCCGTAAATAACACCTCATGCATGTGATTTCGCCAGTTTTCTAATGCATCATCAAAATCAAAAGTTCTCTGTCATTATTTGGGTGGATGTAATCCTTTGAAATGTTGTAAGAATGATCCCATCCCTTGGAAAAATCATCTTTTACTGGCTCAATATACCTCCGTCCTTTGTTTGAATCCATTGGAGTAATGACTCAGATGTCTTGATTCTAAAATGTCACCATTCACTTCTTGAAGTTAAATACTGCCATACTATTATTCGCACATTCGATCCCCACCAATGTGGGATAAGGGCCTCCATCATGAACAACTTCAATCGCATCAAAATCAGCATAGGTCTTCATACCTTCAACATCCACAACCAGGTTCTACACCCATTCAATTGGTTGTACTTTGGCTTGATTATCCAATCGTAGCTGCACAAGGGGCCAACCCAATGTCAGCCTCTTCATTCTCTACCATGTCTCCTTTATCGAGATATTTACATCTTAGCCCAGATCCAGAATGAGTGAATCTACTTCATAGTCACTAATATGAATTTTCATGCGCATCTCTTTCCCTGTATTTTTCTTATGCAAAGAGTTCACCGCGGAGTCCTTCCACTCCTTACCTGGTTGGTGCAACATGTTCTCAATCTCAGCAAGAGCATCAGGATATTTTTCCAGTAACAAGCAACTCTCAAAAAATTTCTGCAAGGTACCATGCTGTCATGATGGTCCTTCCTCCAATGAAGAATCAAAAGAAGATGGCATTGCATAAATAGGTGACTTACTAGGATTTCTTCCAATCACACCTCCTGCTTTGAATAATGTATCTTTCTCGGTATAAATGTCAAACCATACCTTCTTCTTTCTAGCGAGTCGAACCTGTGGTCGGGGGACGTCCCCCCAATCGTAGCACCACTACGGGTGACAATAGCAACATCGACATCCTATGTTCTGGGCTCTATTGAGATCGTCGCAACTGTCGACCCCTGATTCTGGTTTTCCATAGGATTTTGGTTCATCAATGGATTCTAGTTTAATGGCGGGTTCATAGGTTGATTCATAGTCTAATTCTGAAGTGAAATTTGATTCTAAGCCTAGTTATGCAAATGTTTTTGGTTCTGTAGTTGATTTTGATTTTGTAACTAGTTTTGATTCTGTCACTGACAAACATTTCATGCTTTCCATCTTACAATTAATTATGGATAGTTCTCAATAGTGTGATCAATTGCGGTACAATATGTACACAAACATTGTAATTATGGGAAATCTCTCTGGTAATGTCTAAATACCCCACAATTGTAACACAAGACAGGTCCGTGGTCTCATACTCCTTCTCGAACAAAGGTTCCTCCTTGCTGCTGGTACTGCGGTTGAACCAATTGTTGCGATAGGGGATTTGACTGTTGTTAAACATAGTGTGCTTCCTGAACATACTGTGGCTACGGTAGAGGCATTGAAATCTTATTATACTGTGCCTGCAGTGGGAACTATGGTTTCGATGCAAACTACGATTACGACTGCAGCGGTATAAACTGCATCTGTGGTGGTGGTGTATACTGGGATTGAGGTATATATTGTACCACCTAAGGCTTCGGCTATGATTTTTGTACTACTCAATGATCTTCACCCTTCACATAGTATGATTCATACATCCTTTCCTAGAGTAGGTCATATGCACAACATTCTTTATCTTCATGCCCACATATCGAAAAAATGAGAAATATAGGTTTGCAGGCTTCGTCACCATATTCTACATGTATCCACATTCTTCATGTCAATTCCCATAGAATTGGCATATCCAGCACCAGGGTACACTGCCACCACTCTGTGGGTTTGATGCCCTAGATAAAAGATAATTTCAAAAGTCAGGGCAAGTATCTCTGGTATGTCCATCTACGCGACATCAAGTGCACCAAATATCTTCGCGATGTTCTTTCCCCTTCTTGATATCTTGTAGATAAAGCATTAAGTTCACCAGTTGCGCCTAAATCTGGTTCATACCAGCTATACTTTCTCAAATAGGTGAAGCCTCTAAGTTCATTGCAATATCTAGAGCCTCACTCTGTGTCCTGATATTCTATTGCATCAATGGCTACCGGATATGGGGTAGTAGTGCCACGATAAACCACTCTTTGTGTTGAACATCACTCATTTCAAAACTGATTATTTCCATTAGTGTCTTAAATCTCTAGTCAAAGTCCCAAACAGTTTCATTAGTAAATTGTTTAATCTACTTTAACTTTTTGATGTACTGCGATTCATACTTTAGCTTCCGGAATTCTTCAATTAGTCCTTTCCTAACTTCATCCAATGTCTTTGCAGGAGTCTCGATAGGAAATTTTATAAATTTCATGAACCAATCTAGTCCACGACCCAGAAGAGAGTGGTCACCAATTGGTCCTTCTTGACCTCATCATCAATAGTCTGTCTGACGATCCATACTACATCACATAAAAACTAGTACTGATTTGGATCGCTAGTCCTATTCCCATGGAACAAAGGTAAATTCATGTCATCGCCTACTATTCTAGGCCTTCTTCCTACAGACACTGATCTACTACTAGAATGTTTCTAGCACATCGGGCAAGTCGAGGTGGAACTTGTGTTTCTTCCTAAATGTGGAGTAGTGCATGGAGGCATGGGTACATATCTGCTGGGGTTTGATCTTACTGCTATCCTAGGCATAGTTTGTTCATCCTCTTCGTCACTATAGGGGAACTTCGTCATATGTGGTATTTCTTCGTAGTCTTGCATTTCAATCATAGCAGGACCTTCCCCTGTCCTCTTCCTTTTCTCTTGTCGAAACCTTTCTCCTCCCCTTGTAATACCACTTTCTTCCTTGGATTCCCTCACAGTATCATCGAAACTTGCACCCATCTACCCCTTATCCTTCTATTCGTCTTCCCCCTTCTATCGGGGTATCCACTCACTCTGCACACCATAGTTTTACTAATCAAGGTGCATGTTCAGTATTCCCTTTTAACAGACAAGCATCTTAATTGACAATTGTGGAGATAACAAGAACCTACCTCTGGGTTTGTTGAAAAATTTTGTTTCCGCTTCGGTGTAGGAATTGGTAGTTTCAACCACGAACTCATTGATATATCCTTCCAGGATACTATCCAGCCAGACATCAACCACCCGTGATGCCTTGTTGTCAGTCTCTTGTAACTCTTGGATCAGTTTATGGGTCCAGGATGTTGGCTCACCTCCTTGAAAATTTTTCTTTCGATAGATGAATTGCTCCAACTACTTGTACAAAATAATGTGGAATTCAGAGAAAAAGTACTTGTGTGTACCATCATGTATGTACCTCGCGAACCACTTATCCTTCGTCATATCAGTGTTTTGATTTTTTGTCTCAGCAAATTCTTGTAACTTTTGATCAAAGCAATCTTGAATTTTTGGTCTTGTTGGATGCCACATATCCTCCTATCAATTGCAACAAGGTCCCACCAACATAAACATTTGTTGGAACAAAAGAATACAACAAAATCCAGTTGACAAGGGTTCCCACTCTGTCGATGCTCAGCTCACCACAATCTCCCTAAGCATCGGCCTAGACAAATTTTACCCTGTTCAGCAACACCCACAAAGTGGACAAAGTTTCACCCGAGGGAGAGCTATTGGAACCAAGTTTCCACAGAATAGAAGAGGACTATATGCATCAGCAGCTTTATCAATTTTATTCAACAAATCTGAATGATCACTTAATCATTAACATAACCATTCACCGTTACTCGTAGCAGATTGCATCATTCATTCACAACTAACATAAACATACGGTGGCGCAAACAAATTTACAAAGATAACACCATTTAGAAGTAAGAAACATCGCATCATAGATCCATGTCGTAGACAGTCATCAATGGATTGCAGAAATAGTAAGACATAAAAATATAAAAGGAAATAGTAATTCAGATCAACTTCTTCCTTATCATATTACTTCTGTGCAATTCTTCATAGATTCAAAATAGTTCACAATTCAAGTTTCAATCTTGATCCATCCAAAATCTCTCTCTAAAAATCTATCTAACACTTGCAATTATACTTCTACTTATAGGCTTGTGCCTTTACATTCAAGGTCAACTTATAACTAACTCTTAACCAATTCTTAACTAAACCTATAAAATCATGACCAATATCCACAAAATATGGTCCAAAATTAAAAAATGTGACACAAAATACAAAAAATAGTCTATTTTCCGCCTTGCATGCTATTCTTCCTCTTGCGCGGTGTCTTTTGAGCTTGGGCAACATCTGCGATGGTGCACAACTAATGTGTCCAAAACCCTTGCCAATAGTTCCTCTTTTTATGTGTAGAGCATGAATCTGTATCATGTAGACTGGTATTATCCATTTTGTTGTTTTTATTTCAAAATTTGGATAACACCTATGATTCCTCAAATAAATCTTTCACTACGAATTCATCAACGAAAGAGTTCACCAACACATGGATTTTGGAATTGATCAGTTGGTGTGCATATGAAATATAGGGATCATGACCCCAATGGAATTTTGTAGCGTGATACTAAACCCTTGGGAGCATGAGACCAATGGACCATGATCCTGTTGGTGTAGAGTTATTGATGCAGAGCCTCATCCCATGATCGCATGAACACTACTCTTTATTGTTCCGTATAGATTGAATACTGCTCTCTTGAATCCCATGGTAAGTCTATTTGTAATTATCTGCAATCTCTTCAAGACTGCTAAACCCTAATTTTTGGTGGTGTGTGAACTCTATTAATTGTTGTTGCATTCAAAATGTGAGTCGGTACAACCTATGGTCAAGCTCATTCACTGGGAAGTAGAGACTGTAGGTCATGCATTGTTGTTGATTATCCTTTTTTGAATTTTAATCTCCTCCTAATTTAATGCAAGTTGTATCTCCTCCTTTAAAGCGCTAATGTGGTGAATCATTGGTAGCTCATGGGAGCAAGAGCGTTATTGAAGAATCGTAGTTTCTTGGACTCTCTATTCATTCAGCAGTGAGCTCTTCATGGAGAGGCATCGAAGAGCCTCATATAAAAGATCACTTAAAGATCATATCATGAGCTATGATTTCTCTTTTTTACTACACTAATTATCTGATTGCATGGAGCTGAGACTCCTATCAATTTTTTCCTTTGTTTAAATGGTATCAATTTTTATTTGCACATGTATACAATATTTCTTGGTGAACATAGACACAATTTGTTTTCCCTGTCAATTTATGGAGCGCAAGCATGTAAATGGGATCACATGGTTGGAAATTATAAATACATAATTTTGTATGTAAATATTGTATTGTAATTACTATGGCACATACCCTAGACCAACATTTTATAGAGTAGTGCATTGAATAGAGCTTACTGGAGACATTTTTTTAAGCTAGTGCACTTGAAATTTTACAAAAAATGTATTGGAAAAGTTGGAAAAAAATTATAATTGCAGCTTTTACTCTTCCCACAAAAAATGTTTATTTGTAGGTGCAAAAGATTCATTATTTTGTATAAGATACCCTTTTCCTTGGCTAGAAATAAAAGAATGAGGCCAAGGAAGAGAACAATATAAGAACACGAGGAAGAAGAAAACTCAGAGGTAGGGGGGAGAAACAACTCATGCATAACACTAGATTTAATGTGTACATGCTATGGGAAGAATGGGCATGAAGAAAATAAGTTTTGGGCCCCTTGGGACTCCATCAAAGATATACATAACCTGATGAAAAAAAAATAAGAGGAAAGAGGCCAGTAAAGCTAATGTATCTACCCGTTGCATTGTTACACATTGTAATATCGGAATAAATGAAAACACATATTTTTCATATTATTAATATGTATGGAAACTTGATAGTAGTGCAACATCCCACATGACCTTAAGAAAATACTGTTTTGAATAAGTAAATGACATTGTAGAAGGATTAGTACATTTTGCAGAAAAATATAGCCTTAAACCAATGGGAATTGGTTCCATCAGGTTCAAGCTACCAAGATTTCCTGAATTTGTGTTGCAAAATGTTCTTTATCTTCTAAAGTTGTAGAGAAGCCTACTTTACTTAGTGTATATTCTAAAACAATGCCATTACATCCACATGTTCTATGGAATCATAGAGATAATAAATTCCTCTGACAACAAGGTCATCATGACTATTTATGAATATGGAAAGTTGTTGAATTTGAAGGGTTCATTGTAAGATATCATAATTTTTCCTGCATCTCTCAAAATGGAGAAGGTAATCTATCATTCTAGATATGTTCATTTGAATTTTAACAATTTTTTTTTGTTGAGAAATAATGGTGTCATTGTGTTTCCCACCATTCCTAAAAGGATGAACAAATGCGATGCATGCATACTAGGAAAACATAGTAAGAAACCATTCCCAAAGTCAAAATTCAAAGCATGTAGAAAGTTAGATCTGGTTTAGTGTCGCTTATATGGATCCGTGCCTTTTCCTTCTAGGAATTGTAATAGATACCTAATGACCTTTGTTGATGACTACACCAAAATTTGTTGGGTATAACATTAAATAATTTTCATGCATGGATAGAAAATCAATCACAATCTCATATCGGCACACTTCATACTAATAATGGAAAATAATACACTTCTAATTATTTTGAACACTATATTCATCAGCATGGTATTGCATATCAAACTTCAGTTCCTTAGAAGCCTCAATGAAATGGTGTCGTATAAAGAATGACCAAAACCATAATGAAATCTAGTATGGTCAATGATGTTTTTCAAGAATGTAAAATTTATCTTTTGGGGTGATGCAACATTTTTTTCATCCTATTTGAGAAATAGAAGTCCATATCATGCTCTTGAAAATAAGAATCCACATGAAATATGGTATGGCCACCTTCCTTTGGTGAGGCATCTCAAGGTTTTTGTTCCACTTGTAATTCTTTGATACCAAAGGAGTAAAGAGAAAATATTGGTTCTCAAAGCTAATGATGCATTTTCTTGGGGTATTTATACACATCTAAGGCATTTTGTCATTATAACGAGGTAAACAAGACATTTTCGTTTCATTAGATGTCATTTTTCTTCAAACAAATAAAAATGACAAGTCTATTGATAGACATCTTAATCATCTAGATAAATTTTCCCATATAAAGACATTATCAAGTTCATAATGAAATTCCACATCTTGAAGGGGGGATCCCTATATTGGATCAATAACTGGAATTTCCTTTTGAAGCACCGACACCCTCTTGTGAATAAACTCATGAAAAATAATTTTTGGTCACTTCACCTTGATAGAAGATTCATTTGGCTGATGTGATTGGGACGAAACAAGTGCCTCATGCCTGGTATGAAAACATAATTGAGCATCTTCTAAATATAAATTTCAAACATTATAATCTCGATAATGAAACAATATTTGTAAAGAAAGTTGGAAGATATGTTGTGTTTTGTATAGTGTATGTACATGACCTTTTGATGACAAGGAACAATGAAATATATATTGCATCCATCAGGAAATATTTGAAGAAGGGATTTGAAATTACAGATCTTAGACACCTTCACTATTAATTGGTAATTGAAGTGACTCAACATCCTAAGTACATATTAATCTCCCAAAATAAGTATGTTGGAGAACTATTTAACGGATTTTGGATGACAGAATAAAACCCTTTATTAACTCCAATGGGACAAAAGTTTAAGCTCACATCAATTGAAGGAAATTAGTTCAAGGACGTGACCAAGTACTGACAGCTTGTAGGAATCCTTGTCTAACTTACAATTATCAGAATATATATTTTGTATGTTGTTGACATCGTTTCAATGTTCATGCACAAACCTTGTGAAGAACATTACTCTACTACAAAAAGAATTTCAAAGTACTTGAAAGGGGATCAATAATTTGAACTCAAATACTATGAGGTGGATAAATTCAAATTCATTGGGTACTGTGATTCATAATTTGATGTTGACAAAGAGACATGAGTTTCTACTTTTGGATCCACCATGAGTATTGGATCAACAACAATCTCCTAGATATCAGACAAATAGCCAATTCCAACAAATTCATTAGAAGAGGTATAATATGTAGTTGTTGTTACTGAAGCAATGAAAGAGATAGTGTGGCTCAGGAATATACTTAAATATTTGTACGAGAAATAAGAGAACGCCACTCCCTTTTTTATTGATAGCACTTCTACAACCAAGTTAGCAAAGAATCCTCAATTCCATGATTGAACCGAGAACATCAATGCAATGCAACATTTTATTTGACATGATGTAGAGGCTTTGGAAATTGAACCCAAAATATAGAACAATTACACTCACAAAATTGCTAATTAAACATACAAAATTCACACCAAAGGAGACTGAAATTGGAGCATAACACTAATCTATATTGAGTAAGTGTACAATATCCAAACTTATGAAGTAATAGGCTTCTGTAATATATATTTACATGAGAGATTCGAATGCATAAAGATGCCATTCAAAATAGTCAAAAAGCAGGCTTACCAAAACTAGTCAAATCCCCCATAGGTGCATAAAGAAGTTTTCAAATCTAGGTAGATGGTCACGAATTGGATAAGTAAAGTGGGAAAGATAAAGAGGGATGGAAATACAACTCATACATTCTTTTATTTGGATAAAAGGAGGGAGGATGATGTGGGAAAAAAACAAGGCAGTTACAACTAATCTAGCTTTTCCTTTGCCTTAAATCAGGCAGCTTTACAGAAAAAGTAGATATGCACTTTGGCGAATCAAGAATAAAGAATACATGCTAAAATGGGTTTCTAGGATGTTTCCTAAGTGATCCATGACTCATTTTTAGCATGTGTGGACTTCTAGGACATGTAGAAGGCAACTAGCATAGAGTGGAATCTAGGAAACTAGGTAATAAGAAAAAAATGATTAAATTAATGTCTAAGGTAGGTAACTATGGGTTTGTTAATCTAACACCACCCTTAAGCCTGAATTTATGAGTAAATATCATAAAACTATAGGGCCTAGAAACAAGGCTTAGTCACCCTTTACATATTGCTTGTCCATACAACCAAGGAAAGAGGCAAAAACCCAGTTGGTAAATCCTCCCTTAAACATGGACAGTAAAACAAAATTTGGAAATCTTGTCATCAATCATGCTTCAAAGCATGATCAGAAATCCCCAGCAATGACTTGAGATTGCTGAATGTCTTCTCACAAAAAACTTTGGTGAAGATGTCTGCTACTTGTTCTGAAGATGCATAGAAGAGTAGATGAAGGGTACCATCATGAAAAAGTTGTTTGATGTAGTGCATATGGATCTCAATGTGCTTGGTTTGCTGTCTCAGAGCTCGATCATTGCAGATTTGAAAGGTGTTCTAATTATCACAGTAGATAATAGTTGAAAACTATGATTCGAAGCCACATTCTCCAAGTATTCCCTGCAACCACAAACATTGAGTTGATGCATTTATAACTCCTCTATACTTTGCTTCTATAGATGAGAGTGCTATGGTACCCTGCTTCTTGCTTGACCAAATGATTGGTCCTTCTGCAAGCATGAACACATATCCTGATGTATAATTTTGATCTGTGTTGTCACCTGCCCAATCACTGTCAGTAAACCCAATCAAATTAAGATCATATTTTTCTTTGTAGAAGATCCCATGAGTTCTTGTTCCTTGAACAAAGTTTAGGATCATTTTGGCTACTCTCTAGTAGATATCATGAGGTTGATCCATGTATCTTGAATAAACACTAACTTCATAAGATATATCAGTTTGAGTGTGTATAAGATAAAGCAAACGCCCAATCAACTTCCTATACAGTGTATTATTTACCATAGGAGAAGAACCTACTTCTTCAAGCTTAACTACTGAAAGGAAGGGAGTCTTGCTTGGCTTGAAATTTTTCATGTTGAAATTTTTCAGCAAATCTAAGGCATACTTGGGCTGATGTACTTTGATTCCATGTTTGGATTGAGAATTTTGAGACCCAAGAATTAACTCAACAATCCCAAATCTGTCATAGAAAATGCATGGTTCATTGCATCCTTCAAGGAGGAAATCTCTTTCTTTGAACTTCCTGTAATCAGAAGGTCATCCACATACAAGACAATAATCATCAAAGAACCATGAATCAGCCTCAAATAGAAATTAGGATCAGACTTTCATTGAACAAAACTCAGTGATAGCAAAAAGCCATCAATCTTGGCATACCAATCCCTAGGGGCTTGCTTGAGCCCATACAATGATTTCTTTAACTTGCACACTAAAGATGGATTAGAAAAAAACCCTTCAGTTTGATGCATGTAAATCTCCTCATTGATATCTCCATTTAGGAAATCACACTTCTCATCCATGTGATGTACCTCCTACTACTTCGAAGTTGCGATGGCTAAAGCTAGCCTTATGGAGTCCATCTTTTCCACTGGTGAAAAGGTTTCATTGTAGTCAATGCCATGTACTTGTGAGTAGAAATTGGCTACCAATATTACCTTATATTTTAAAGGTGAACCATCAGCAGAAAACTTAGTCTTGAAAACCCGCTTACATTGAACTAGCTTCCTTTCTGGGGGAAGATCAACCAGTTCCCGAGTGTTGTTCTTCTGGAACGAGCTGAATTATTTTTTCATGGATGTTTTCCATATTGGATCATGTGATGCATATTCATATGTATGTGGATCTGATTCAACCATCAAATATCACTCCCCATCATATAGAGGATCTTTCACACAAAGGGCACTCTCAAATTGAGATCTAGTCCTCCTATTGTCATTAGGATTTCCAGCTAGTTCCCCAACTACATGAATGGTATTTGCTGCCCATTTTGGTCTTGTAGGAATTTTAGGATCTGCAATCAAATCATCATTATCAGAAATATCATAATCAGAAAAATCATTAGTCTCTTCACTTACAATCAATGGATCTGGTGGTGAAGAAGACTCTCCAACTTCAACTGCTACTAAAGGCTCTTCTTATAACTAAACACTTATTTCAATGAAATATTTGTTAGTGCTTAAGTTGATAAGCTTCTACCATTTTGAATATTCACAATACCCAACAAATAGGCACTCTTGGCTTTGGGGATTCAAAGCCTTCCTCTTTTCTATTGGAATTCTATCCCAAGCCTTTGAGGCAAAAATCTTGAAATGGTCACATCTGGCTTGTGCCCACTCCAAGCTTCGAAAGGAGTCATACCATAAATATGCTTATGAGGAACCATATTTTGGATGTAGGATGCACAGTTTATAGCCTTGACCAAAAACATTGGTGGCAAAGTCTTAGCCTCCATCATGCAGGTTGCCATCTCCTTCAGTGACCTGTTCTTTCTCTCGGCAACACCATTTTGTTGTGGTGTGTAAGGGATCGAATCTTGCATCTGAATACCTGTATCTTTAAAATACTAAATGAACTTAGAATTGACATACTCACCACCATTGTTAGATCTAAGGATCTTGAGTTTCCTCCCAAACTGGTTTTCAACCAAGGCTTTAAAGACTTTGAAGAGGTAAAAAACTTTAGACTTATGCTTTAGGAAGTGAACCCAACAATACCTGGAAAATTCATCTATAAAAGTGAGTGCATAATTTTATTGAATCATGGAAATATGAGGAAATGGACCAGAAATTTAACTATGGATCAAATCAAGAGGTGCATAGGTTCTCTCATGACGAGCTCTCTCATACTTGTGCTCTGGGTGTTTTCCTAGGATACAACCTTGACAGATTCCCTTAGAAAACTTGATCTTTGGTAACCCTATGACCATAACATTTCCACTCAAATCATAAAGATACTTGTATTTAAGATGGCCAAATATTTCATTCCAAAGCTTGCTTTCCTCATTAGCATGAATCAGAAGAGCAGAGGGGTTTGAGTAGGGTAAAAAATGGGAAAACATGTCTACCTTTGAAGTGCGATTAACAACACCTTTTGATATGACTTTACCATTAGAAATATCAGTGATTTCAAAATCATTATGGGAGAATATGACCTTCTTTGGAGACCCACTGTGAGTCATTTGATACACTGACAAGAGATTAGAGGCAAGACCTGGAACATACAACACATTATTGAACTTACCATGGTCAAGATCAATCCTTCCCTTCCCCAAACTGTTAGTGAGAGAGTCATATCCCAAAACTATTGGTGGACCTTTCAACATGTCAAGAGAGGATAATGCCTATTTTGTCGAAACCATATGTCTAGAAGCTCCAAAGTCTATGATGAAGCTAGGTGATCTTGATGTGCCAGCAACCAAGGCATGTACTCTCTCTCTGTCCTCTGAATTTGATCCTCATTCCCTCTTCTTTGAGCAATCAGGAAGGGAGATATTATTCTTCTCTAGGAGTTGGGTCAACATGTCGATTTTCTTCTTCATACAAGATATCTTAGGATTATAGCCCTTACTTCAGTATGCACACTTGCTCATTTCTCCTTTGTTCTTCTTCTTCCGGGAGTTCTTCTTGGAACCTTGGGACTCCTCTCAAGACTTAGACTTGTCTCTCTTTTTCTCAGGTGGTTTTTTATATTTTTTATTTCTTTTTGTATCCACCCTTGAATCTCCAGCAACCAAATCTTGTTCTTTGGAAGGTTTGATGGTGCCCATCATCACCAACTTATCTTATTCTTGTGTGAGGGGTTCCATGAACTCTGCAAGCTTAGACATCTTCCAGGCTCGACTTGTCAACTTGGTGGCATGGAAGGTTGAAAAAAACATTGAATAGTCAGGGCCAAGCTTAGAGAGTATGGCCAAAACTATTTGATCTTCCTTCTTTTCTATCCCACACTGTTTCAACTGCAAAACAAGGTCCTTAAACTTGGAAAAGTGGAGTTGCAATGATTCGAAGCTACTTGGAATCAAGGAGATCAGCTCATTCTCAATTTGATGTCCTCTCATCTCATCTGTATTTCCAAAAATCTCTACAATATTCTCCCACACTTCATTAGGTGATGTCAATCCATCAAGATGGAAGAGGGGGTCTCTTGAAATGCCCAGACACAAAAGACCATAGGCCTCATCCCTCCTGGTGTGCCATATGATTTTTTCTACAGCTACATTGGGATCTACCTCAGTTTCCATGGTCACCCTATAGAGACCTTTCTCTCTCAACAATATCTCCATCTCATCTTTCCACTCAAATAAATTGAATGGAGTCAAGATGATCTTCTGAGATTGGTCCATAGCTCAGAAACTGTGCCCTTCAGTCAGCAGAATATTCTCCCAGTCAAGATGTCCAACCTGCAATAGAAATATGGAAGGAGAGAAATCACTCTACAAAGGATCTGATACCATGTGGAAATTGAACCCAAGAGATAGAACAATTACACTCACAAAATTGCTAATCAAACATGCAAAACTCACACCAAAAGAGACTGAAATTGGAGCATAACACTAATCTATATTGAGTAAGTGTAAAATAGACAAATTTATGAAGTAACAATATTCTCTAATATATAATTACATCAGATATTCGAATGCATAAAGATGCCATTCGAAATAGTCAAAAAGTAGGCTTACCAAAACTAGTCAAATACCCCATAGGTGCATAAAGCAGTTTCCAAATCTAGGTAGATGCTCACGAATTGGATAAGTAAAGTGGGAAGGATAAATAGAAATGGAAAGAAAACTCATACATTCTTTTGTTTGGAGAAAAGTAGGGAGGATGATGTGGGAAAAAAACAAGGCAATTACAACTAGTCTAGCTTTTACTTTGCCTTAAATCAGAAATAAAACAAGGAAGCTTTACAAAAAAGTAGATATGCACTTTGGAGAATTTGGAATAAAGTAGACATGCTAAAATGGGTTTCCAGGATGTTTCCTAAGTGCTCCATGACTCGTTTTTAGCATGTGTTTACTTCTAGGACATGTAGAAGGAAACTAGAATAGAGTGGAATCTAGGAAACTGGGTAATAAGACAAAATGATTAAATTAATGTCTAAGGTAGGTAACTATGTGTTGATTATTATAATAGAGTCCGAGCCAATTCATCTCCAACATTGTACCATGAATGAACAAATTGTAGATAGTTTCACCAAAGTGCTTGGATGGTAAAAGTTACCAAGGCTTAAAGACATGATCGAACTTACAAACACCCCTTTGAATTAAGGAAGGTAATGTTATAAACCTAATTTGGAAATATAGAGGATTTGTAAATAATGTAATTAGTAAGATAAATGTGAAGATGAAGTTGAAATCACTCCAACATACCTCTTGGTAGGTGAATCCAAATATTCGAATACTCATGTATAAAATAGCATTTACACTCAATGAAATAACACATATTTCAAGAAATCTAGAAAAATTCTCTTACAAGGACTTCTATGACATTGAATTTTTTTGTAAACATTTTATTTATTTCATTTAATTTGTAAAAATTATGCATTAAAGAAATATTCCATTAAAATTGGAAAAACTAATCCTAGAAAGAATGTTTTTATTGATCACAAAATTTATTTACTCCAAGTGTTTTTAATATACAATCATAAAAAATTAAATGTTGTATCATTTATAACTAGTTCGGTATGCCATAAATTAGGAGCAGT
>LPNX010399791.1:41477-53687 GCA_001517045.1 Pseudotsuga menziesii | reverse complement strand
TTAAGAGTTTTAATGGTTGCATATGAAAAAAAGATAACCTCCCTTATGGCATAAGATATATACAAAAGGCTATGAATTACTAGGAAAATGTTTCTTTCCCACAATGCTTTATAATGTATATTGTTTTAATTATAAACCTTGTGCCTCTCACAATGCTCACTTAACCCCTCTCATAAAAAAAATTCCCCAAATCCAATAAATATTTTGTCAAAAGAAATAAATAGCTTATATGGTTCAAATTTTAAAATTTTTAATAAATCAAAATGGAATTTTCCAAAATGAATATAGTAAAAAAAGGTTCCCTAACTTATTCTTTGAATATAGTGTTTTTCCATTCCTTTATTAGATAACTGTAGTGTTTTTCCATGTTCATAAATGTGCATTTTTTCATTTACTAATCAATATGTTAAAATAATAATAAAAACTATTTTAAATGAATTTTACAATGAGGTTTTTTTCTAATTTTATATGTTATTTTTCCATTTATTAACTTTATTTTCCCTCTCATTGACTCCAAATTTCAAATTTCGATTGGTAAGGCTCTTTCTCCCGCTTGAGTTTGAATTTGAATTTCGAGAGGTACGTTTTCCCTCATTCTTTTCAAAATTTCAATCTAGAAACTATCTCCCTCTGCCTTCCAAATCTACCATCGACCCTCCATGAAATCAAATAGTGTGAAACCAGACTTACATGTACATGTCAAACTCATCTCCCATCCAATCGCCCATGCTTTAATGATCGCTGGATCTTCATTTGCACTTTGTTTTGTAACTTAATATCTGAAATAGAGTATTATATGCAGATTGCAGGTGGTTGTTTTCTTCTCCCGCAGAAGAAGAAGATATAGGCATTAAGGAGAACATTCTTTCCCTATTAGCTTCCATATGCTAAGAATCTGCATCATTGTTCCCTCGCGAGAGGAAGGATCTACAAGAAATCACCGACCTTGTCACATCCTCCACTATTCATAATGTAAGTATTCACATATCTCTGTGCTGTAATTTGTCTTTTGCACATTATCATTTTATTGGTAAAGCAATTTCTTGGTGGCTCTTCTGTTTTTCAGGTAAGACCATCATCCTCTGTAGAAGAAAAAAGGCCACATTTAGAATTGGCGGTACATACATTCAGTAAACAGAGGAAGGACCGATTCCCATACTATAGTTAAAGAATTTGGGTACCTTATTTGCATAAGTATAGATAAGTTGGGACAATGTTGTTTTCAAATCTATGGACTTGGGCAAATTTTTATGAGTGTATGAAGATGGGTGCTCTTGTGGTTTGAGTTCTGGCTTAAACCTCATTATTTCTCATTACTATCAAAGGAAGATGCACTGGTTTGGGAAGATGATTGAATATATATTCTTCTTCAATTTCAAAATGATGGCTATAGGAAATACGAAAGAGGGCGTTTTCCGAGTTGGCTAGGGCCCTTGGGTGGGATGACTTTCACTTCACATCCATTATTGTCCTTTGAGGAGGACGTATTCACCGCTAGAAGGGAGCAAGAGTATCAGAATTCGGAGAGGGCACATCATTTAAGTCTCTATTATCTAAGTCATGACCTTGGTTGAAGATCTGCACTATTTCAAATATATATGTCGTGCCAAGAGGGTGCATTCAACTATGCCAAAGAAAACCATTAAATTACAGTTATATCACTACTCTTTTGCTTGCAAATCGACTGATAAAGAGAGTTGGGTGCATTCTATTATCCCCACCATTTTTTAACTTATACAATATCAATCCAAATCGAGCCATAAAGGAGGATTGCGCAGTTGAAAGAAGGAGCTGGGATTCTACAATCGCCTACAGGTCAGACTATATAAACAAATCATAGTGCAAACTGAGCTTTTAAGACTGTCATAATAGTCCATAATTAACTCTATTATTTGCTTGATATGTAATCTTTGTTTTGATGATTGAGTTCAATAAAATATTCTTAGGATGCTAATTTATTTTTTTTGTGTGTGTAAACTGTTTGACAAAAATCCAAACCCAGAAATACACTAAATACATCAGCAGTCATTAAAGATTTATATCAACGACATATGAATGTACTCAGTAATATTTGTACAGTAATCTTCAAGGTGTTTGATGAATGCATTAAGTCAGAATCCATAAGTAGTGAAAGAAAATTTTAGCCAATATCAAGCAAGGAACATTACAAAAGATATATTTCAAGGTTAGATATTTATGACTGGTCTAGTTTTTTGGTCTTTTCCTCTTCCTTTTATCTTATGGTAAAATAGACCAATGAACACATGACAAAGTTATTTCTATTTGTGTTCAAAGTTCCTCTTGCTCTACTTTTGTTGTGTTAGACTTAAAGGTCTCCCCTAAATCATATTTGTTAGATTTATCCACTTGGTATATGTTTCCAGTTTGGAAGTGCAAGGCTAATATACTTGAGATCCTGTTTTCAATTGTCTGGAAAATTCAAGCTGGTATACTTCAACCCAATTCTAGAAATGGAGAACTAGTATTAATTAAAACCAAACACCTTAGTATACTTGCACTGAGGTTTCAGGTTTGAAGTTAGATGGTGCGCTGAGGTAGGAAATTATCACACTTTCATACTCTTTATCTCCATTTCCTAAGTACCAAACCTACAAAATATACTTTTTGCATTTTCCATCAAAGATGCAAGTACAAGGCCTTCCCTACCTAAATGCTGAGTTAAGCTATCCAGATTAATCTTTCCTAGTTGAGGTTCTACACCCAGCTTGACGAGATTCAAACCAGATTCAGTTAATTTTTTTAGGCCTTTATGGCCACAAACCACTGCACCTAACTGGACTAAAATTTTAACAGCTACACTTATTGCCTCATGGATTGGGGTTTGAACAAAATCAAAGGATTCAAGGTCCTAGATACCCAAAGAAATAATTTTTAGAAGGGCAATGCCTAGACGAACTTGCAGGATATCTAAATCTCTATCGGATGCCATAGAATTAAACTTTCTTCCGTGTAAATACGGAAGCATATCCCCAGTTGGGTGCGACCTGCATGACTAGATCATTGAGCAGCTACACTCTGGCTGATTTGGCCCACCCTCAGTACATTAGTACCAGTTTTGGGTTCAAACCTGCTCTCTTTTTCCATGGTAGAGTCCACAACAAATCTGACCCCAAGAATGGTTAGAGAAGTCTCTACCACATTTGTCGCAAAAATAAATTTCCTTAAACCTGTAGGTGCATCTTCAAATACATGCCTCTATTCTTCCATTGAAATATTTCCATGCAAAGAAAATGTCAATGCTGAAGGTTTCTAAAATT
Source organism: Pseudotsuga menziesii (assembly GCA_001517045.1). Taxonomy (NCBI): domain Eukaryota; kingdom Viridiplantae; phylum Streptophyta; class Pinopsida; order Pinales; family Pinaceae; genus Pseudotsuga; species Pseudotsuga menziesii. The sequence goes on along the minus strand of LPNX010399791.1, from coordinate 50,409 downwards.
GTTCTCGAGCCCATTCTATTTCTACTTGGGAAGTTAAAAATGTAAGAATGGCTCCCTGTTATTCTCTGGCATGAATCTCAGCAACAACCTTTATCACTTGAGTGACATATGAAGGAACACTCAGTTGGGCATGCTTCATGACAGAGTTTTGTGAAGCTTCTAAATCATCCCTGGCAATGTACTTAGTATCTACAGGAAAATTTATTTCAGTTACATGGAAAATGCTGCAACTGCCAAAATAATATGATAATGTATGTGTTGTTGCACACATTATGATAAGCCTAATTCCAGTCTCTTGAACAAGCATATTTTAAGCAATGCTAAAGGGTCTGTGCTTAAGCTCCGATCATGTGCTTCATCTACTATGATGAAACTGATAGCTGCCAACACTGAATCTGACATACATAATTGAAGGAGTACATGGTCAGTCATATAGTTAACCTCTGCTAATGAACGCTCTCTGGGAGTGTATGTAGTGAAACAATTAACAGACTGTATGCCTCCATAGCATCCTTTGCATTCTCCAACAACTCTTTGTTGCAGAGACATTGCGACAACTTTCCTGGGTTGTGTGCATAATAAGGAACCTTTGATGGCAAATCCTGAGTCTGCAAGATACTGCACCAACTGAGTAATCTTTCTAGAACCTGTCTCTCCAATCAATAGCATTACCCACATTTTTCTATTGAAAAGAGTCAATCAGACTCAACAACTTCCTCTTTAGTACAGAGTAGATTGGGGCAGGAAATAAGCTCCTGTAATATTGCTTCTTTACAACTAGAATTTGTAGGCTGTAGACCAGCACGAAGCCTAATGATGAAAAAATTCCCAAGACAATCAACTTTCTAAACCCTAATAAGAACCAAAAATAAAAAAAAACTCCACAATTGCTAAAAAAGCAATCGGTCTTACAACCAAAATTTCACTAAAGAAATATCTACTAGTTCCGTCATTAAGAGTTAGTAGATATTAAGATCCTAATTAAGATTTATTAAGAGTTAGTATATATTAAGATCCTAATTAAGATTTAGTAGATGACCATGTGCCTTTCAATGTAGTGCATTTAATGATCCTGAATATTAATATTGAAGTTCACCCTGAATTATCTTTATTAAGAGTTAGTAGATCTTAATAGCATCCAAAATCCCTCCAACTTCCTCTAAAGAACATGAAATCCCTCCAACTTCCTCCGAGTGTGATAGCATCCATCGTTAATCCCTCTGCCATTGAGGACTTCGACGAATAGGACATCATGTCACGATGGAGGATTTGATCCTGCGGGAACCATCAGCCCAAGGCCTGTTAGATGGCTGGCACTCTACTTAATGATATGACCGAATTATTTACTGATGAATCCACAAATATATATTCTACAACAGCGTTGATATGTTCTGTGTATTAACCCATACTGGGTTCATCAGTTTCCTTGACTTTACTAGTTTGTTTTTGCTTGAAAACTATCACTGTAAATCTATTCTTAATGTCATCTTGGGAGCTGGGAATTTGCCCCCTCCACTGAATTTGTATCAAATTATTTCAATGTTGGACACTTTCAGTGTTATTATTTATTTTTTACAATGAATCTGCTCAATTTTTAGTCCATTTTCTCAATTTCTCATATGCTACTGTTGCTTAATTGCAAAGTTGACCGCCGTTTTTCTGATGAGTACTTCAATTTTTCAAGAGTTTATAACTTTAAACGTGTGGAAATGCCTGGTGCCGAAGGCCATGGATTTTGAGCCCAAGTCGATGGATTCAAATCATTCTTTATTATTAAGATCTTTTTTAAGAGTTAGTAGATGGCCATGTGCCTTTCAATGCAGTACATTTAATCAAAGGTTGATTGATCAGATCGGGGAAGGTGGGCCTAGCTCATTCTCCCATAAGATCGGGTAAGGAAATATCTACCAGTTCAGAACCCAGCTCCATAATTCAGCGATGATGAGGAATAATGGATATATTCTATATACTGATCCCCTATAATACTCGGGGAAGAAAAGACCCATTCATGTTTCATTTTGTATATCACTTTTAAACCTCTTTAACTACTTCGGGGAAAAACAGAACTTAAATATGAAAGCATTTTCATGCAATTTTGTCAACTTATATTTTAAAAGTATGGGGACTGAATAAATATATTTTATTCTTTATCTTTATTTTTTATCATTGGAAGTAAGAGGTAAGGAAGCAGGGTGTTCGTAGGGAATAAAATATAAGGACCATATAAAGAGAAATAAGAAGGAATTAAGTAGGGCGTAAAGGTTTCGGGTAAAGGTCTTCTACAACTGTAAGGTGTGAAACTAGTGAGGATGCTTAATTTTATGCTGCTAATGATGGTGTTGTATCAACCAATGAGACTACCATTGCTGGTGATTTTGCCTTTCCTGCTCCTGCCAGTGCTAGTTCACGGGCTATGCCCCTTCTCCTCATCAGATTATGTAATAAGGGCCAAGAGGGTGTCGTTCCATCCAACCAATTACAACCAATTGAATAGGTATCGATATCGATCTAGCTCAATAATTGGAAGGTCTGCAGCCTCCCCGCTGGATCATTCAGGGTCAACTTCAATTTTATCTTCCCAATGATATCAACGATTTGTGTGGAGGCCAACCATCTATAAATAGGCTATATACTATAGGTCTGGCCTGGGAAGCAGATAGTAGGCATGTTATTTTATCATGAATGCTAAGTCCAAATATTCAAAACTGCAAAATAACTTATCCATAAGGCCGGTGGAAACTATCCTAGTTTACAGACACAGACAATTGAAAATGGAAGAAAAAGAGTTTTAATTACTAAAAGGAGAAATAAAAAACATCACACGTGGGCCAGAAAAATAAAAAGTTATATTAAAAAAAACAAGGCACAAATACGATAATCTTGAAATGTAAGCATAATTCAGAACTTTTTCAAAGAACTTCAAACAATATTTGTCGTTACCGTAAGACTATGTTCGAGTATGGCCCTTTTCAAACTCATTGACATGGAATTTCACACTTGCAACTTTAGGTTTGTTGTGTGCCATTACAAACCTGTTTGAACTCAGGTGTACAAGATTGTGAATAATAGTTTTTGCTTAAGAATTCCTGAATCCATTAGTTTTTGCTGAAGAATGCTTGAATCCGTTAGCTTTTGCTGAAGAATGCTTGAATCCATTAGCTTTTGCTGAAGAATGCTTGAGTCCATTATCTTCTTCTTTCTTTGTGTTTGTAAGAGGTGCGCCTGGAACAAGAGTATCAGCTTTTCCCCTCCCTTTCTTTAATTTTTAAGATTGACATTTGTCGTCTGTACTAGACTTGCTTTCCTCGATTGACAAACAAGCTCCCATTTTGTTTGAGGTTTTTTATAGCTATACTTATGGAACAAATGTTGTGGCTTCTTCAAATACCATACAAAGCCAATTCCTTCTTATTTCTCTCCAAAGTTATCGATTGTAGAATAATTTCAAATCAAAACCATCAATTTTAGGGTACCTGCATGTGATTAGATAACAATGATTAGTGTTTGTAACGTGCAATATCTGTCATCGTTCCCTTAAAGTAAAATGGCATCCAACTGATTAACTTTATAAATTAACTCTATAATTGCAAAGACCCAAACAAAATAAGATGTTGAGAGACTACACCAAGACCTGTGATTTTGCAGTTTTATTGGAAAATAAACAATAGAAAATATATCGAATACTCATTTTCAAAATTAGAAAATAACCCACAATAAGACAAAACTAGGCATTAGTTTTTACCTAGTAGTTCCTTGGAGCCTGCTAGGATTCACAATTGTTTGGAAGTTCTATGAAACAGGGACAAAAGCATTGACTCGAGAAAAACACAACTTACCTTAAGAGTAGTCAGTCCCTATTGTTTAGATGAAAAAAAAAATCTTTGTATCAACCCTAACTTGGACACCAAGAAAAATCCCCATTATAGGATCATATATCATTGACATGGTGAAGATTCCATTTGTAAGGTCTGTGTGGTGGTGGAACATTGAAGGAATGGTTAAATTTTTAATGAAAGTGTTAGAACTAATTAAGATGCCATTTAAGGTGTAATACCAAAATAATAATACTAATAATAAAATTTCATTTTATAAATACTTATGCGAATATAATGGACCATTACGATGCCCTTGACCATCGCATAACATGCATCTGCATAGAAAATATCTAGTCTACATGTTACATATGGTCATCATTTTGAAAACTATGGTTCACAGAGCTGATAAAAAATTCTTATATCCCCTAAATTGCAAGATCTAGATGTATTAAATTATTATTTTAAGTATGAGATTGATAGAAATAACATTTTTATATGCTAGATATATTAGGAAACTATTCCCTTTGGAAAATCATCAAAGGGTTTCTTTATGCATAGGTTGTAAGTTTGAGATTGCTGGACAGTAAAAATAATAATTTGCCATATATATTAAAAAAATGAACTTAGGCGAATTCATGCCCACTGAGGGCTTCCTATTTGATTTCAACTTAAAGATTGTACTTGAGATATACCATTCTGATGTCGATGTTGCCTTGTGTTTTTTGATGAATGTCCTTATCTTTTAGTGCAACTTGAATAGAACCAATAAATACCTTTGTAGGGGAAACCAAGAATGTGATGGGTCACTATGAAAGTACAAGCTCCTAGATAGGAATACAACCAATTCACAAAGCATCTTGTGATATGATTCCAACTTGTTAATTTTTTTTATGTGTAATAAGCCAACATATTTGAAATCTATGCATTCCTTCCTCTCTAGTCTTCAATTTTATTGGTCATTCTTCTATTGAAGTGTGAGAGGGCTACCTAGATATCCTCTTAATGTCATTCATTTCTCCATTGAGTTCTTTGTAGGTTTGAGGTCTCATATATGCAACAACAAAAGTGACTATGAATTTACATTTTTTTCCAAAACCAACAATTGAGGATATGATGCAAACTAAAACAACTCCTACCCCTAATGCAAAACAATTCTCATGACCAAAATAAGAAGAGTTAATCAACACTCAAACTAGATTTGATCCACAAAACCAGATTATAACTAGAGCCAATCCATAGAGCTAGAAGAAGCAACACATTGCACCTATAACCTACCTCATTAGAGATATTAGTGCCCAACCACACCCAAAAACCCCCACTTTGTCGACTTTTATATATTGCTTGCTAAGAGCCAAAACTACAACTAATTTCAAAAATGAAAATAACATCTTCAAAACTCTAATTTATATCACTTTGTTGACTTTCACATATTGCTTGCTAAGAGCCAAAACTACAACTAATTTCAAGATTGAAAATAACATCTTCAAAACTCTAATTTATTTCTGCAAGGTTGATAAACCTCACCTCTTGCTTGAACAAATGAGTAGGTATTTAATGTCAAGATCTTTAATGCCCATCCTTTCACCTTAATGTTACGTTGAATCTCGTCTCCCAAATTCACTTCCATTATGTTTTAGTATTCTATACTTATAATCTTCACGAGAGATGAGATATAAGAGGTACTGTATCTTATTTATACCCACCATTCCAACATCTAACGAAACAACCTTATTTTCTTTAAAATGTACTAAAATATTAAGGCTTACGAGGACTCAAGATATAATTCTATATTTTTTTCCAACATTTTATCTCTATGAATGAATCTCTCTAGACAAAAATCTTGAAGATACAGTTGATTTTGCAAATGTTGAATTATCATTGTAGAGTCATCCATTACAATAATATTATTGAATTATCATTCTATACCATAATATATATATATATATATATATATATATATATATATATTAAAGATAAATAATTTCAAAAAATAAAAAAGCATTCCCTCCACAACCACTAAAATTTGAACCCTACTATGTTTCACACTTCGCATGGCTACTTGGAACGGATTTACCTAAGCATGTTAGTTCGGATCCCTTCTTATTTTACAGACTGACTGCATATCGGCCTATATATTGGAGAGCTCATCGAACATAGAGAAATGGGCATACTGAACAATGAACATAGGCAGAGGAATGGGTATGCCTTATTTCACTCATTTTAGGATCTATTGCTAAGAATATGAGAAATAACATTGATTCTATGACAAAACGAGTTGGGGGTACCTTTGTGAGGAGTTTTGATTCTACGACAAATCGATGTCTTTATGGGGAGTGTTGGAGTCTACAATAAATAGATGTATGGGTAGGGAGAGCCCTTGAAAACATGTATGAGATTTAAGATGAGCTTCAAATTCCTTCAAATAAGATGGATGTGCTCACTTCTACACCTACCAAATGTCTTCAAAGAAATCTGCAAGGAACAAAGGATTCATCCTTTCATGGCAAGGAATCTGCAAGGAACAAAGAAATCTGCAAGGAACAAAGGCACGCTAGTTTTGGCCTATGTGTGTCATGCTAAAAGGAAATTCATTTGCTAGAAGGAAAGGTAGCATTCGTTAAAAATAGAGTACATGGCACAAGCTCAAGGTATAATCTAACAACCACCAATCACCATGGACATGGTTTTTGTATTGGAAAGCTAGCGACTGTTAGCTTTCCTTCTTGCATAAGCATGTGTGTTTATGATAGAAAGAAATGCTTATGCTACAAGGAAAGCTAGCAGTTGCTAGCTTTCCTTGATCTGTTTCCATGTTCTTATTTCAAAATAGAGCACATGGCACAAGCTCAAAGTATAAGCTAGCAACCACCAATCACCATGGACAAGATTTTTCTATTGGAAAGCTAGCGATTGCTAGCTTTCCTTCTAGCATAAGTATGTGTTATTATCCTAGAAGGAAATGCTTATGCTAGGAGGAAAGCTAGCAGTCGCTAGCTTTCCTTGATCTTGTGCCATGTGCTTATTTCAAAATAGAGCACATGGCGCAAGCTGAAGGTAGAAGCTAGCAACCACCAATCACCATGGACAGTGTTATCAATTGGAAAGCTAATGACTGCTAGCTTTCCTTCATGGCTAGAGTTTTTCTATTAGAAAGCTAGCAGGAAATGCTTATGCTAGAAGGAAATGCTAGCATAAGCACATGTGTTCTTATGCTAGAAGGAAATGCTTATGCTAGAAATAAAGCTAGCAGTCGCTAGCTTTCATTTATCTTGTGCCATGTGCTTCTTTCAAAATAGAGCACATGGCACAAGCTCAAGGTATAAGCTAGCAACCATCGATCACCATGCCCAGGGTTTTTCTAATGGAAAGCTAGTTACTGCTATCTTTTCTTCTAGTGGCATCAAGTACACCAAATAACTATTTTCGAGAGTACTTAAAATAGGGATGACTCCAATCAAGGATATTTGAATTTACTTTGAACAATTGATACAAAAAATAAATCTTAGTGAGCCATGATTATACAAACTTGCATGATCAATCATGGTTGGATTCCAACCTACTTAATAACTACCTTCAATACTATTACAAGTTCTTAAGTATGGAAAATTTTTAAACATTTTTACAAGTTTTTCTAAGAATAGTTTTGTGTTTGTATTAAGATTATATACATTGATAACCAATCTTGTTTGGATTATGCTTTGTAGCTCCATCATAATTTATATGTAAAGTCCCTTTTGGCAGTGGGGACTAAATGGTGGGGAACAATGTTTAATTTGCACAACAAAATGATTCCATACCCTTTTTAGCTGTTACAAGTATATTATTTTTTTGTAGATTGTGTTTTTCCTAAAATATAAGAGCACACTTTACATGGTTTAACCTTAACTACAAATTATAATTCAATTGTGTGTTACAAAATTTGTAGGATCGATAATGGAAAGCATAATTTTCACAAAAGGGGACTATGTTGACCTCTTGGTTAATGGTTAAGTTATTGGGCTAGGAAAGATTGAATCTACAAAATTTGGAACTTATTATGGTGGAGGAAGGGTTGTTGCAGGTTATGTTATGGTTTTGATAATTGATGTCAGTCAACCACATTTGATTGTGGAATATGTTGATGAAGGGGACACACATCCATGGAGGACTACAAATTTGAGGCACACCATAGGTAAATCAAATACCAAAGCATGTGTTAAGAGTTATTCATAGTTTATTGAATGTTTTTTTGAGAAAATACTAAGTTTGTTATGTTTGGTGTACAGGTGCAAATGTTTGTTCAACATTTTCTATTGGAGATAAAGTAGATCTTTTACAACACGGAGTGAAGGTGGGTGAGGGCTCCATATTCAATACAGAGCTTGGGAATAAGGTTCATGGAAATTTTGTAAAGAAAGGATGCATAGTGGTTAGAATTGAGAAGGTGTTAAAAAATGATGCTCCTTTACCACATCCAATTGGATTTGAGGAAACACTAGGGGGTGCAATAGAATCTTATGAGATTTGGCCAGAAATAGATTTGAAACCTCATTGTGAAGATCAACCCATAAATATTCCACAAGATAGGGATGCATTCACATGTACAAGGGTTTCTCTTACACATGGATGCATAGGAACAATTATGTGCATTGCCAAAGGAATGATAGTTAATGTCCATGAGGATGACATGGTTGTGGGTGGAACACTAGGTGAATATAACTTTGGTGTTTTTGTGGAAGAGATACACTAGTATTGTGAAAGATGCAAGATTGGGGATAAGTCTATACATGGATTGGTTAGATGGCCAATACATAAATTGGTGGACAACATAGGCGATATGTTAAGGGTCAAGAAAAAGTACAAAGAGACACCCATGGAAATGCTGATATGGGATGTTATAGAGGATATAAGTCCTTTATACCAATGGGATGGGGATCTTTATAATAAAAAATATCAAGATGTCAATGTTCTTAATGCATCGAGGCCATATAAAAATATTAAATGAGCTATGACAAGAGAAAAAGTTGCAAAACGTCAAACCAAGATAGATAAAGAGAAAGAAGTCAGACTTCTGGCTGCAGATGAATGTTGCAAACAATATTGTCTTCAACATGTGGATAGGAATGCCATTGCAGATG
>LPNX010399791.1:529-41187 GCA_001517045.1 Pseudotsuga menziesii | reverse complement strand
ACACCAACTTCAGTAAATGTAGTGAATGTATTGTGTTGAAAGCACAAATGAAGTCAACAACTACAAAAGAGTTGGAAGAAACGGCACGCGCTAGATTGAACATACATAACAAGATCGCTATGTGCGGAATACATTGCTACTATGCCCAAAGAATCATGTCAGAGAGGTTTCCAAAGGAGTATTTGAGTATTATCCATGATAAAATGGATAAAACAAAGACTTCAATTCCAAGGCTACGCATCAAATCAAAATCTATTGTAGGAATAAACTTGGGTTTGTCATTGACATGTATGCTAACACATGGGCATAAGATAGGAGGTTTTGGTCATTTCTCCCTACCATTTGTACATATGGGATCACAATTTACCATTACATCACTTGCTAAGTGCTTAAGGGACCTTGAAGACCCACATCTTGATATGTATGGTGATCTTCTTTATGAGAGTGGAAGTTCAAGAAACCCACTTTCAAATGCATTACTTGACACCTCTATTTTCTCAAAATGTAGAGTGTACAAGGATGAATTTTTATCTCATGGAAGATTATAAAATCAAGATATCAATTTTAAACCTCTTCCTCCACATTTATTGTTAGAATTGGATAATGCAGCAAGTGATAATAAAAATCGTTATCTTTTCATGTTTCTATCACTTCTCACTGCACTTGGTGTCTTCATCACTATTGAGGTTGGGTTCTTGCTCGTGGGACACACCCATGAAGACATAGACGGGACCTATGGGAGAATGTCTTCCAACTTGAAAAGTAAAGATATATATTCTCTACCTGAGATGATGGATACATATTGCAAAATTGAAGAAAAAAGAGTGTTTCCACCTAAACTGATTGATAAGGTGTATGAATTCAAAAGCTTCCTTAATGGATACATCAAGGAAGGAAAAACTGCACTAGTTGGACATCTTAATGTTTAGTACTTCCAATTTCTTGTACTCAATGATGTTCTGGTATTAAGGTATAAAGAATCCATAATATATGTTGAGTGCTCAGAACCAGTTGAGTTATGGAATACAGACAATGAAGGTCGATCTAAACTGCCCATAGGGAAGCCATCTTTCTTACATCCCAAAGAGAATGAAATCTATTTAAAAGAACTAAAAGAAGGAATAACATCATACATAAAAATGTGGAAAGACACAATGGGTGGTGAGGATTTTCCAATTGTTACACCAAATGGAAAAATAAGCTAGAGTCTTGGGAAAGAGTTCTTGATACTTTATATGAAGATTATAATGATCATACAATAGTGGATGCAAGTGATTCATCTTCTGAGGATTTCTGGCCCAAGACAAGGCAACCTCCAGATGTTGGTCGTAATGCACTTCATGCAATCTCAAATATTATGGATGGGGATTTTGATACTATGACAAGTGAACCCGTGTATGTTGGACCCAAGTGCAATAAGCCAAAGACAACATTCAACCCTCTTAATGATGTTGAGAAAGGAAAGATGTTGCTAGTTAGATCAGGAAACGAGGATGAAGGGGAGATGATTTGGATGGAAAAAGCCACCTCAAATATATTTCAAGATTATGAAAGTGATACTCTTCATGTTAAATTTGATTGGTGGAAGTCCGGTTCAGGGAAATACAATGGAAAAGTATTAGAAGAATATTGGGTACCAATTCCTGATGACATAGAGCTTGGATCTATTCCAATTGATACCATAGTTTGGGCATGGATGGATAAGAAAGAACATTGCAAGAAGGCCAAGATAAATAAACATGGTGTACAAGTTGTCCTTGACCTACTTGAACGAATAACATGAGATTAGGTGGAGATGATTCATGGATGTAATTTTGTTCTTTGGAGGACCAATTAATACATGAAGAAACATTTTTCAATTTTTCTTGTATATTGAATATTCTCTTCAAATTTATTTGAGGAGTTTTATATTATTTGGTACAAATATGAAATTGTTGTTTAAATTGCAATGTATCCATGTGACGATACTTCATGCAAATTACATGACACCATGAAATATTAAACTTTCAATGATTTGTTTATATTAACATAACTTCTCCCATAACTTGGATAATCAAGTCCAATAATGCACTTAAAATCAATATCTTCTAGTTTTGGCCTATTAAAACTATATTGGAGTTAATTAGCATTGTTTTCAATGTAATTCGTTCAAACACCAAACAATATTTAACATGGAAATTACAAATTCCAATGCTTTGTCTAGATCGACATAACTTCTCACTCCATCAAAGTTGGATAATCAAGTTCAATAATACATTTAAAAGCATCATCTTCTAGATACGATCTATTAAAACGATAATGTTGGGCTAGCTAATTCGTATTCTTTTCAATATAATACATTCAAACACTTCATGAATATATATTATAATAAAATAAATTAAACTGTACTACTTTGTTTCTATTCCAATTCATAACAAAATTATTTATTTTGATCATTAAAAAACACGCCTAGACTTATAAAATATTTTCTTTTGACATTTGTAAAATGTTGCCAATAAAAATTACCAATAAAAGTTCATAATAATTTGATTTTGATTGTTAAATGACACACAAATACTTATAAAATATTTTGATTGTTAAATGCACTACCAATAAAAATTCATAATAATTTGATTTTGATTGTTAAATGACACACAGATACTTATAAAAAAAATTGATTGTTAAATGCACTTTTAATAATTTTAGTGGGTTTTCACTTTTGTATTTGTAAGAAACAAAAATGTACTTCAATGTTTCTATTCTAATTCATTGATTTCAAATGTACGACACTTCTCGATCCATCAAACTTGGTTAATGGAGTCCAGTAAAGCACTTACAAGCAACATATTATAGACTGTCTATAAAAACTTTATTATGGGAATAGCTAATTAATGTTTTTTAATGTAATATGTTCAAACATTTCAAAAATAAATATTGTACAGACAACATATTATAGACTTTGTCTATAAAAACTTTACTATGGGAGTAGCTAGTTAATGTTTTTTCAATGTAATATGTTCAAACATTTCAAAAATAAATAGTGGACACTTGCAATAACTAGAATGGGTTTTCCCTCTTTCTTCATGTATTTGAAAAAAAACCAATTGTACTATAAAATTTATATTCTAATTAATAATTATTATTGACCTTAATTGGTATACTTAGACTTTATCCAATACAATATTTTCTCTTGTTGGCTCTAAAATAGTGCCAACCACATATCATAATATATAGTATTGAATAATGAATTTTTCTTTAAATGTTAGATGATTATATTTATATTATAAAAAGGAATCTAGGCTTAACCAATCAACATAATCCAAAGTAATAATTGATAGTTAACAATGTCCAAAACATGTAGAAACTTGTGGGCTCATAATAATCCCATAAAATGAAGGGAAAAAGTGAAGTGCCTAAGTACCTATTGTGCTATATACTTAACAAAAATGTCCTAAGGCATACAATAGACAATACATATAAAGGGAAGAAAATAAAATAGAGTATGACCTAATTTTCCATGTTGTTGCTCGTAGATATGTTATTGATTATTTTTCTAGTCAATATTCTAAATATTATTAGGGGTAGTGCCATCATCCACAAGTACAATATTACAATGACTATAGGAGCTAATACGTCTTCATGGTATTAGAGGTTTCACCTAATTCCTAGACATTTCCAGTTCTCGGTGTCTCTTGAAGTTGAGCAAAACCCCCCATGTTCTAGCCACCCATTATCAAGATTGATAATTACTAAGTTATTATGCCAATACATAAATTTGTTATAGTAACAAACACATTGACTGTTATGTCATTAAATAGCTTTCTAGGTCACTTTAAAATGGCGACAATCTCTTACTAATATGGTAATTCAACACATGCACAATATATGCTTTATCAAATTATAAATAAAATGGTTAATACTTTCAACATACAAATAATTCCATTAGATAAATTAATAGGTAAGAAATATTAATACAAATTACAAATTATAATAATAAAATAATGTAAAGAATCTAAGTTTAAGCATAGGAAGATATGCTTCAACTTAATATAAATTTGATTTTATATAGCTTATAATGATAATATTGTAAAAAAATGGTGAATATATAGATTGAAATGAGTTAATTAAGTAATTTTTTGGTTTTTCATTTTTTGAAAACTCAATCTTGTTGAAGTTCTAAATTCTAGATCCGTACTCAACAATACATATAAAGGGAAGAAAATAAAATAGAGTATGACCTAGTTTTCCATGTTGTTGCTTGTGTATATGTTACTAATTGTTTTTCTAGTCAATATTCTAAATATGATTAGGGGTAGTGTCCTCATCCACAGGTTCAATATTACAGTGACTATATGAGCTAATAATTTTTCCTGGTATTAGAGGTTTCAGCCAATTCCTAGGCATTTCCAGTTCTTGTTGTTTCTTGAAGTTGAGAAAAAATCCCCATGTTCTAGCCACCCATTATCAAGATTGGGAATTAATAAGTTACTATGCCAATACATAAATTTGTTACAGTAACAAACACATTGACTGCTATATCATTAAATAACTTTGTAGGTCACTCTAAAATGGAGACAATCTCTTACTAATATGGTAATTCAACACATGCACAATATATGCTTTATCAAATTATAAATAAAGTGGTTAATAATTTCAGCATACAAATAATGCCATTAGATAACTTAATAGGTAAGAAATTTCTTGCAACATCTATTGTTCATGAGATGAGGTAAACCTTGATCAACTCAAATATTAATACAAATTAAAAAATTATAATAATAAAATAATGTAAGGAATCTAAGTTTAATATTAGGAAGATATGCTTCAACTTTATATAAATTTGATTTTATATAGCTTATATTGATAATATTATGAAAAAATGGTGAATATAAAGATTGAAATGAGTGAATTAAGTAATTTTTTGGTTTTTCATTTTTTGAAAACTCAATCTTGTTGAATTTCTAAATTCTAGATCCCTTGTATAATTCCAAATTTAATGAAATATATGTTAAATGATCTAGTAGTTATTTAGCTATATTCTTAAATGTAGATTTATCATTTTGAAATTGTAATGTCATGTCAATCCTCTCCATAATTAATTTGGAACCTATTTCCTTAGTTCCTTATCTAATGACAGCGGCCCTATCTCTCTTTGGATATTTTTTTGGGATTCTCCTTAATTCATATCTTCTCACCCTCCAATGAGTGCTTCTATCCCTTTCACTAGTATTTCCTCATTATTAGGTTTGGCTAGTGTCTCTTTTAATGATGTGGTCAGTAGAAACATTTTATGTGCTTCCTATTACCATATACTTCATATACTTCAAAATCCCCTCCATCCTTATTGTTAAGGATGGTTCAACCTAGGAATCCTTTTACAAAAGTGATGGCATTATGTATAAGATTCAATGGACTTCAGCTAAGAATAGTTGATTCACATAAATGGATCTCATATGTTTGGAAATTTAAACTCAAAGGGGAAAATTTTATCTATCCATGTTGTTAGATTTTTATCATTTAAGCAATATGATCTCAGATCTTATCTGAGAGAATAAAATGCATAGAAATAATCACAAGAGACAAGGTACATAAAGATTTTTCCTTAGGTAAACCATAAAGGAGAAAACCATGCAACTTCCTCAAAGATAGAATGAGCACCAATAGCAAAAGTAAGACCCAAATACACAAAATGATCTTCGAAAGTTGTTCTCTCTCTCTCTCACTTGTGCGAGCTCCTTTTCTCTCACTAATGCACTATAGTTGAGTGAGTGTGTCTTTCAAATAGAGAGGATCACTCTCTATTTATACTATTTTTTGACTTGACAACAACTTACCAAGGCCGGCCTCACTAGGAGAGTCTAATAACCCTAGTACCCCTCAACTGTGGGGAGTACTGCCCCGACTTACAAAGGAAGGTTAACCTCTATGAATTTACATTACTTAATTATATTAATGATTCTCCTGATAGGAACATTAGGGTATAATTAAATACAATATAAGATATACAAGTGAATAAATTTTGATGTTACAAATACATCAACACTCCCTCTTAACTAGGAATGTATTCTCTTGATACATTTCATCAAAAAAAGTCTCCATAACTGGATCATCATCAAATCTGATCATTATTAAAGATGGATCATCAATAATGTTGGATCATAATCATCACTGCTCGTGCTATATCGAGAAATGGTGTCATCTCTCAATTCTAGTCGTCATAAAAAGTTATACAAAGCCAACCCTTTTTCATGTTGGTTGTAGGCCTAGCATCCATGTAGGTCTTCATCGATAGAGCCATCCCTTTTTCATGCTGGATGTAAATCTATAGAGCCAACCCTTTTTCATGCTATTTGTAGCTATATAAAGTGAGTCCTTTTTCATCCTGGTTGTAGGCCTTTCCCTCTGTAAGGACTTCCTCTATAGAGCCAACCCTTTTTCATGCTAGTTGTAGTTCTATAGAGCCATCCCTTTTTCATGCTGGTTGTAGGCCTTGCCCTCTGCAAGGACTTCCTCTATAGAGCCAACCCTTTTTCATGCTGGTTGTAGTTATATAGAGCCATCCCTTTTTCATGCTAGTTGTAGGCCTTGCCCTCTACAAGGACTTCCTTTACGGAGTCAACCCTTTTTCATGCTGGTTATAGTTCTATAGAGCCAGCTCTTTTTCATGCTGGTTGTAGGGATTTCCATTTGCAAGGGCATCCTCTATAGAGAGAACCCTTTTTCATGATGGTTGTAGTTCTCAGCACTTACATATAACCATGGGAGGAACCAATCCTACAACCATGTCAGAAAGGCACAACAATTACATCTGACCATGGGAGGAACCAGTCCTACCTCCATGTTAGAAAGGCACAACACTTACGTCTAACCATGGGAGGAAACAATCCTACCACCATGTCAGAAAGGCACAGCACTTACATGTGACCATGGGAGGAACCAATCCTACCAGCATGTTAGAAAGGCATATCACTTACATCTGACCATGGGAGGAACCAATCCTACCAGCATGTCAGAAAGGAATGGCACTTACATCTGACCATCGGAGGAACCAATCCTACCACCATATCAGAAAGGAATAACACTTACATTTGAACATGGGAGGAACCAATCCTACCACCATGTTAGAAAGGCACAACACTTACATCTGACCATGGGAGGAACCAATCCTAGCACCATGTCAGAAAGGCACAGTACTTACATCATACTATGGGAGGAAACAATCCTACCACCAAGTCAAAAAGGATCATGGACTCATCACTTCCCCTTGGAAGGAACCTCAATCTGGATAACACCAAGATTCTCCCTGAGGTACTCAAACTTCACTCTGGCTAATGTCTTAGTCAACACATCAGCTATCTGTTCATCCATCGCAACATACTGGAGATTCAATGCTCCTCTCTACACTATATCCCTGATATAGTGATATTGGATCTCAATATGCTTCAACTTTTCACGGAACATGGGGTTCTCTGACAACTTCACACAACTCTGGTTGTCACAATATATACAAGTAGCATCCAACTAGAGATCAAACAAATTGGATAGTAGCTTCCTCAGCCACACTACCCCGCAACTAGTTGAACAAGCTATGACATACTATGCTTCATGTGTACTCAGTGCCACACATGACTGCTTACTGATAAACCAAGAGATTGCACATAATCTCATATTGAAGCACAACCCCAAAGTGCTCTTCCTATCAATGGAACTGCCTGCCCATTCTGAATCCACATAACCCTCCAGGTTAATCTTCTGATTCACCTCATACTTGATCCCATAGTCAATTGTACCCTTCATGTACCTCATAATATGCTTTGTATCAATCAGGTGAACATGTCTCGAATCTATCAGGAACTGGCTCAATTTCTTCGCATCAAAGAAAGTATATGGTCTCGTATTCGGAAGGTACATCAAGGACCCAATCATCTGATGATACATCGTAGAATCAACCGAATCCGATGAAGAATCATTCGATATATTCAAGATCAATTCCATAGGTGTGGTCATGGCCTTGCGGTCCATCATCCCAAAACTCTTCAGGATCTCTACTGTATACTCCCCTTGTCCCAGGGAGATTCCATCTACATTCAGCCACACCTTCATGCCTAGAAAGTAGTGCATCATACCTAAGTCTTTCATTTTGAACTTGGAAGCAAGCTTCCACTTCATGTCAACAATAAACCCATCCTCACCTGTTACAAATAGGTCATCTACATACAGTAGGAGTATCATTGGGTTCCCTTCTTCAACCTTGTAGTAAAGGTTGGAATCCTCTTTACTCTTGGTAAAGCCCAATCTAGTCAGGAAGCTGTCAATCCTGTCGTACCATGTCTTGAGTTCTTGTTTCAAACCGGACAGGGCCTTCTTTAATTTGTACACATAAGTGTCCCTGTCATGTGTCTCAAAATTGAGTGGATTCTCCACATACACTTCCTCTTCCACTACACCATTCAAGAATGTGCTCTTGACATCCATCTGGTGTACCTTCCATTTCATCAATGCAACCAAAGAAAGTATTGATTTGATGGAAGTGTACCTGGATATAGGTGCAAAATTTTCTTCATAATCTATCCTTTCCTTCTAGGAGAAGCCACGTGCCACAAATATTGCTTTATATTTCTCTATGTTTCCATCGACAACATCCTTGATCTTGTAGATCCACTTGGAAGTCATAACAGACTTCCCCTCTAGTCTTGGGACAACATCATAGACAACATTCTTCATTATCGAATGGTACTACTTGATCATAGAATCCTTCCATTATTTATTTTCTATTCAATTCTTCATAGTTGGAAGTTTCTTTATTAATGATGTCACATAATATGGCTACATACCTGGAGTAGGACCTAGTTCTCTTCCTTTCTTTGTACATTTCTTCTGTAGCCCCGTATATTTTTGCACCTTGGATAGCCACTTGTACTCATCCAGGTTTCCTTTTGTAAGTATTCTTCTCCTGGGGTGGATCTACAAGTTCATGGGGTTCTTCCATTTCTCGATCTTCTTTTGGAGTTGCTTCATTCATAGTTGTATCTTGGATTATAGGTACTTATGTTTCTTCAAGTGCTGCAATAAGTCATTTTATGGATTTGTTGTAAGTTGAGCCTTCATTAAACTGCACATCCCTACTGATGTTGATCTTCTTGAATCCTGGGAAGTATATTATGTAATCCTTTGAGGTTTCACTATATCCCACAAATATATCATTGTTTCTTGAAGGATCTAACTTTGTCTTCTTTTATTTTGGAATGTGTATGTACACTGGAAAGCCAAATATTCTGAGATGACTGACTTCTAGTTTCTTTCCAGAGAAGACTTCTTCAGGTGTCTTGTTCTTAAGTACTCTATGAGGAGTATAGTTCTGTGCATAAACAATTGTTCTAGAAACTTCTTCCCATAGATGCATGGGAATAACTTGATCATGAAGCATTGCCCTTGCAGCTTCCATAATCATTCTATTCTTCCTTTCTGCAACCCCATTCTATTATGGATTATATGGAGTGGTCAACTCCCTCTTAATCCCTGAATATCTACATAATTCCTTGAATTCATCTGATGTGAATTCTCCTCCATTTTCCAATCAAAAGGTCTTGATTTTATTCTCTGTGTGGTTCCCGATCAAGGCTTTGAATTCCTTGAACTTACTGAATACTTCATCCTTGTTTTTCAAGAAATATATCCATGTCTTCCTAGAAAAATCAGCAATGAAATAAACATAATATAATACCCACTTAATGAACTGGATGACATTGGACCACATACATCAGAGTGGATAATTTCCAATATTCTTTTTTCCTTGCTCTCACTTCTTGTAAATGTCTTCTTTGTGTTCTTTCCTTTCGCACATCCTTTGCAAACACCTTCATGTTTTGTCTGTATTTCTGGAAGACCTTCAACAACTTTTCTCGCAAGTGGTAGTGCCCTGTAATGCACATGTGCAATCCTTCTATGCCAAAGTTTACTTGGCTCTATTGAGTCATGGACCAAATCTTGTTTTAGTTGTCCCTTTAATTTGTATAATCCTCCCTCTTTCTCTCCAATCACTACTACATCATCTATAGTATTTCCCTTTGGCCACATAAGGACTTGTCCATCTACAAATGCAAACATCATTCCTTTTGCATCTAATGTAGAGATGGAGAGAATGTTCTTCTTTAGTCCTAGTACAAACAAGACATCTTTTATCTTCATACACTTTCCAGAGACTAACTTATAGGAGGATTCACCACTATCTTTAATGGGATACTGGTAGTCATCCCCAAGTTTCACTTTATGGGGTGACTCATGTTTGGATAGTTTCACAAAGGATTCTTTGAATCCTATCATATGCTTGGAAGCCACGCTATTTATGATCCAATCATTGCTTCCATGTGTGACAGTTCTCGTGAGGGAAGAAATCAAAATATACTCTTCATTACTTGAAGAATATTCACTTTCTTGTTTGACTCTCTTCCTAGGAGGTTCATCATCCTCTGCAGTGTGAGAATGATGTCTTCTTTTGTTTCCCTTTTTCTTGTGAGAGCCACCTTTGTTTCTAGGAAACTCTCTAGAAAGGTTTCCTTTCTCGTCACATGTATAACATCTGATTTTGGATAGATCTCTGTTATATCTTCTAGGATTATCTTTATCATTCTGGTAAGAATGCTTACCATTTGGATGATAGTAGTCCCTTCTACTTTTCTTGGTGCGTGTTGTGAAAGATTGATATTCATTTCCCATCTTTTCTTCTCGAGCTACTATCTGAGATTATTCTTGTGAGCATTCCTTCCAAATCCTATTGAAAGTGATTAGCTTTCTTCTAGCACAAATCCCTTGAATGAAGGAGTCCCTTGACCTAGGGAGACCATTCAAGGTGGTCATCACAATTTATGTATTCTCTACTTCTTCATTCACTTCTTCAAGTTGTTCTTTAATTTGAGAGGCCCTTGTAAAGTATTACTATATGGTCTCTGCATCATGGATCTTTATATTCTTCAACTGANTTCTGATTTATGTTCTTCCCTTCAAATAGCTTGGTCAAGGAATCAAACATCTCTTTAGGTGTCTTTAGGGAAGACACTTGTGGTATAAGGTGATCCTTGATAGGATCAACAATAATTCTCTTGGCATTGGACAAGTTCTTCTTGTGTAAGGCCTTAACCTCATCTCCCTATGGAACTGGAACCTCTCCACTTATGTAGGTGTCAAATTCATTTTCTTCAAGAACTAGTGAGATCCTATACTTCCATGCTCAAAATTTTTCATCTCCTTCAAGATTTACATCAAGCTTGGTGTGATGAGACATCTTAACTAAGAACCTCAAATGGATATTCAAAAGATTTAGATCTTACCAATTTGAGAAGCCGGAACTAGACCTGGAGCTGATCTTCTACAGTGTTGGTTTTCTGTTTTAGGGGAAAATTACGGTTTGACTTTCCTGGAGTTCTACTTGACCAAAAAAATTGATCTTGGTCTCTAAACTTCGATTTTGAGGAGGAGAGAAATCCTAAGTTGGGCTCACTCAAAAATTCCACTTATGTGGAAAGCCCTAATTTCCCATTGCAAGGGTAGTTCAAACAATGAAAATGCTTAGAATCAGATTCTGCTTTGATGAAAATATGCACCCTTAAATGGAGATTTATCCTAGCCTGCTTTTGCTGATGATCTGTGGAGAGATACCAAAAAAGTAAGAATCCCTAGATTCAATAGCTGCACAATGTCTTGTGCTCAAGTTAGCTATGATACCATGTTATATTTTTATCAGTTAAGCAAAATGATCTAGGATATTATCTGAGAGAATAACATGCACAATAATAATCACAAGAGACAAGAGACACAAAGATTTTTCCTTGGGAAACCATAAAGGAGAAAACCCCGCAACTTCCTCAGAGATAGAATGAGTACCAATAGCAAAATTAAAACCCAAAGACACAAAGATGATCTCCTACAACTGTTCTCTCTCTCAATTGTGTGAGATCCTCTTCTCTCACTCATGTGCTACAGTTGAGTGAGTGTGTGTTTCAAATAGAGAGGCGCACTCTCTATTTATACTAGTTTTCCACTTGAAAACTACTTGCCAAGGCCAACCTCACTAGGAGAGTCTAATAAACCTAGTACCCCTCAACTATTGGGTCTATTGCCCTGACTTGCTGTTATATTTTTAATGGTTATACAAGATCTAAAAAATTTAGCATCATAACATCAAAACCATAAGCAAAGGATCACTGAAACAAATTCAAATGAAGCAACACAAGAGAACACAAGAGAACACACATATTTTCCTTGGGGAAATCACAAGGGAGAAAACCATGCAAAACTTCCTTAGTATAGAATTCGATCAAGACAGTGTAAAACCCCAGCAACAAGAATATTTTCTCATCTTCCAGAGTAGACTCATTCTCTCTCTCTCTTTAGCACAATACTTGTGTGTAAGATATGTCCAAATGAGAGAGGCACCTCACCTATTTATATTCAATAGGTGAGTGCCTCAAATAACTAACTATGTTGGTCGAGTTCCATAATTAGGGCTGACTTACCTTGGGATACTCAAAATACATTTTATATATTACTTATATGGGTACTATTGCCCCGAATTACAACAGAGGGTTTACCTCATGAATTTTACATTACCAATCACATCAAGGACATCTCTGAATGGAGGAATAACATCTCCAAAGGAGAATACAACAAAATTACAATAGAATATCTTCTAAAGTTACAATATTTTAACACTCCCTCTTAACTAGGAAGGTATTCTACATCAACAACAACCATCATTCCAACTATACAACTGAATGGTGAATCTCAATATGTCATAGGAAGTTTTGGAACAACATCATACATCTTCATCATCAATCTCAGCTGGATCATCTTCTGGCATATCAATATGTAAATAATGAATTATCTTCTATAGATGCTTAATCATCTTCTATCGGTATATAAATACTGAATCATCTTCTTGATCATCTTCTATATTATCAGTATGTGGATACTAAATCATCTTCTTGTAGAATCAGTATGTGAATACTTAATCATATTCTGAACCTTCTTATGTAACATCAGTATGTGAATACAAAATCTTCTTCTTCCACATTAGTATGTGAATACTAAATCTTCTTATGAATCATCTAATTTCCAGCATCAACGTGTAAACATTGAATCATCATCTATAATATCATAATCTTTTGAATCATCATCATCTACATATTTAGTATGTGAATACTGAACTATCATCATCTGAACCATCTTCATCTGTATCTTTAGTATGTGAATACCGAACTATCATCGTTTGTATCTCCAGTATGTGAATAATGAAAGAATCATCATCTGCATCATAAGTATCAGCATCTACATCATAAGTATCAATATTGAAACATCATCATCTATATCTTCAGCATAGAAATACTGAATCACCATCATATGTATCTTCAGTATGTAAGTACCGAAACATCATTTGTATCTTCAGTATGGGAATACTAAAACATCATCATCTGTATCTTGAGTATAGAAATAATGAAACATCATCATATGCATCAATAGTTTTTAAATACTAAAACAATCAACAATATCATTAGCATGTTAGTGCTGAAAACCAAATCATCTGTAATGCTCGATCATCATCTGCATTACCAGCATAGAGATGTTGGGAAATCATCATCACCATCAACATACAAATGTTGAAACAACCTCATCATAATGAACAAAAAGTGTTGTGACTTCAACCACATCAACATTATCGGCACAGGGTGCTGAGAACACAACCATATCAACATCATCGACACAAGGTTTTGGGACCATAACCACATAAACATAAGGTGTTGGGACCATAACCACATCATTAGCATCAACATACAAATGTTGAAGCAACATCATAATCAATATCAGTATAGAAATACTGAGCTTGCTACATTAGTAGAAGAAAACTGAAACTATCAATCATCTCATCAATCAATCAATCATCAGTATGGAAATATTGAACCTTCTACATCAGTATAAGAATAATGAAACTTCCAATCAATCAACAATCATCAATATGAGAATATTGAACCTACTACATCAGTATAAGAATACTGAAACTTTCAATCAATCAACAATCATCAGTGTAGAAACAGTGAAACTATCTCAGTCAAACATCTCAATAATCAACTTCAACAATCATCTTAGCAATCAACAGTGTAACTACACTATACACATCTTATCAAGCATCTCATCAATCATCAATATAATCAATCCTGACGCATGAATCTCAATCAGTACAATAGTACTAAAAAATCAGCATATCAATCAACAGTCATTAGTAATATTGATCTAACATCCCAACAATCATCAATATAACAATAACGAGCTAACATCTCAATAGTCATCAGTATAACAATACTGAACTAGAATCTCATCAGTCATTAGTATAACAATACTGAACTATCATCTCAATAGTCATCAGTATAACAATATTGAACTATCATCTCAATAGCTATCAGTATAACAATACTGATCTTTAGCATATCAATGTTGAACCAATCATCTCAAGAGCCATCAGTATAACAATACTGAGCTACACATATCAACAATATAGAAATATTGTAACAACCATACTGCCCTCTAACCATCTCAGAGTAGTATCACCGTGAGTTATATGGTAGATCCATCAGGGATTTTTTTCTAACTTACTCTCTCTTTCGAGCCAACCAAGCCTAGTTAGACAAATGGATCTCCCTGGGGACCAAACAAGCCTTGTATGAATTACTAACCCTTTTGGGCCAACCAATCCTAGCCATACATACTAATCCCCCTAGGATCGACAGGTCTTTAGTCTGGCTTACTAACCCCTTCAGGCCAAACAAGCCTAGCCAGACGTACCCTCCTCTAGACTGACCTACTCACCACTGCATAAAACATCTGTTGTCACTCCCTATTTTGAGAGAGGTCCTTTCGGACTACACCAATCTTGTATTGAAAGTATTCAAACTTTACATGAGCTAGAGGCATAGTCAACACATCTGCCACTTATTCCTTTGTAGGAACATACTTGAGCTTTATAGCTCCTTTTTGCAACTTGTTCTTTAACATTCTCTTTGTGTACATTCACAACTGCATCCTAAATTTACAACTTGCATCATTATTCTTTTTTTCATCTATCGCTACATCATTCTTCTCTTGTACATCTGCAATGGTATCGCACATTCACAACTTGCATCATTCTTCTCTTGTACATCTAAATTGTATCGTACATTCACAACTAGTATCATTCTTCTTTTTTGTGGGTGATTTCAATCCTTCCTACAAATCACATACAATTGTATGATTAGAAACATTTTGTAACATGTGACATACATAAAGATATATGTCACACAGTCATGCAACTATTTATGTTAGTGCAACAAACATCTATATACAGTAGCTTTCTATATGTCTTCCATCTTGGCAAGAAATTATTTCATAAGTAGCAATCAAATCTTGTACAACAACATAAACCACTTACCCATTACCTGCATATTAGTAGTATACTAAAAATATTCTAATACGCATTATACATTTCCTAAATCTAGAAACATATCTATTTGAACAACTACATATCTTTGTTTGTTTTGTAGACTCCATCTTGATCTTTGCCTTCTTGAATTGCTGGAGCCTCTTTCAAATGTGTTCAACTTCATCGTCTGATTCTGAGGACATGTTCCTATCCTTCTCATGATCAAAAATACTTGAACAAGTCTTCTTACACCACATATCACATAGAACTATGTCTCTGTGTCCTACTATTGTGCTCATTCTTATCCAATGATGGAATGGATAAGATTATGATCCTCATCTTCATCGGTATAATTCTTCTGGATCATATTCCTCATTGCTTGAGGAATATTAACTTGCTTTCTACAATATGTTGGAGTACATAGTACTACCAACTCAATCAAAATCATCATACCTTCGCAATACCCTTTAGGTACCACACCATTTTCTCTGTATATTTTACTTAGATAAGTAAAATGCCTTCTAGACTTCATCATGCTCCTAATTTCAAGAATCATGTCAAGATTCTTGAACTTTGACATCTACCGTAGTCACTCCCTCTTAGGTGGAGCACCATCCTCCCTCCGCATCTATATTAGGACATTGGGGTGACAGGTAGTCTTTTTTGTTGTTAGTGTTCTTTGTATCCATCTATGCCACTTGTTGAGGACACTAGATATCAGGATCCTTCATCTCGAACTTTGTTGCAAGTTTTCTCTTGTCCTTTATAGGATTCTTAAACCTTGTAGTAAATCTTGGGATCTCCATCACTCTATTTGGTCTTCAAACTTCTCATATGACCATATGTACTATCCCATGGGTGCCTATTGAGCTTGAACAAATCCTTCTATGCATAGGTGGTTCTCTGTATAGAATCTCAAACCATATATGTTGTTTGATTTTTTCTTGTACTTTTATTACACTAATTATCTAGTGTAATATCCACTACTGAAGAGATGTGCCTATTTCCTAGATCAGTGTCCTGCCATAATCAACTCTCTTTGTTGATAGAAACCATTAAACTTACTACGTATATTTTGATACTTCAATCAACAGTACACTCGATCTTGTTGATCTTCTTGGAAGACTTTATAAGACTTCCCTTCATGTCATGAGCTCATATCCAAACATCATTATGTATGATTGACTAATACTTATATAACATATCATCCTTTCATTCTTCCTTCTTGGGACATTCTTTCGTAAAGTGTCCTTCGACATCATGACTGAACTATTGAGTTGTAAGATGTCCTTCTATTCTGGGAGAGAATGTTCTTCATTCTTGTTCTTTCTCTTCTTCAATCAATAGTGCATTTCCCCATATGTGATCTTCCTACTAGAACAACTCTCTTGACTGAATTTGGGATACCATTATGCTTTTGATTATTTTCCATTGTCTTCAACGGATTCTAATTGCTCCTTGAGATAAGGTCTTCTTGTGAAGTAATCATTGAATGTTTTCTTCACATTCTTTGAGTTGATTTTTCAAGGTCATATTCATACATACCATTCATTGCATCGAACATATCCTTATGAGTCTTCAAGGATTATACATGTGAGATCTAATTGAGATGGAAATACTCCTCTTTATTTTGATTAGGTCCTTCTTTTGCTTCACTTTGACTTTATCTGTGTCTTGGATTTGCAGCTTTTTCTTTGGCATAGTTCTTCATACTTCTTCAAGTATGGTAAGCACTCTATAACTCATGCTTAGAATTTATTGATTCTTTCAAGCTTTTCCTCAAGCTTGATATTGTTTGTCATTATGATAAACGTGAGAACCTCAAATGGATATATAGAGGATGCAAATTACCGGTGAGAATGCTTCAACTTGATGCTTGCTTAAAGGATATTTTGAAATACTGATTCTAGTGGACCTAGGGTTTGATAGAGAAACCCTAATTTTTCAGCTCAGGTATATTTCATATCTGATTGGATAGAAAGATGTGCCTCCTCAAGGCAAGCTGAGTAGTATTCTTATTTTCCCAAAAATGTGGACAGAATTGCAAAATATCCGATGCCCTAGTTTTCTCTAGAAGTAGTGTTAGATCAAAAAATCAAAGTTCACATAATGAGAAAATTCTTACATAGAGAGACGCACCTTCCTAGGACGAATTTGATGGTCCTCCTTCTTCAACTGATTGGTGGATGGAAGTGGCCGGAACAGGAAGTCTTGGTTCTTTTTTCTAGTTTCTTTTGCAGAAATGACTGGTCTTGTTTTTGTAAATGTGTCTAAAACTTCATACTGAGGTAGCCTCTCCTACCCTATTTCCATAACCGTAGGTTAGATTAGAATTGGGTTTACCAATTGGGACTTATGTTAATTTTCCCAAGGTGACTTATTTAAGAACTGTTCATCATAGCGAACTTGTACAGACTACCACATGTCACTCGTTCATCGTTGGGGTCTAAAATTGTTACCATAGAAACTAAATTTTGTGCCCTTTTTGGAACATATTATTAAATCTCATTTGGACCTTCCTAGCCCAATATATAGATATTCTCCCTAGGTCACCTGTTTAAGGTTGAAATCTGGGAGAAGATGGAACCCTGCATTGGAGGAATCATATCTCCTAAATTGTAATGAATCTGAGGCTGAAACGTTTACACATGGTAAATTAGGAATGTATCTTTGTCTTGTAAAATTTTCACCTCCTGAGGATTCTCCAATATCAATAAATGGAGAAAATCCCAAAATTACTGGTTTTGGTCTTTTAGGGTTTTCAAGCATGAAACCCCAATCTTCAATAGCTATAGCTATAGCACTATTTCAGCTGCATAAAGACTTCTTGAAGGGTATATATGATATTATGTTATATTTTTAATGGTTATACAATATCTATAACATTTATCATCGTAACCATAAGCAAAGGATCACTGAACGAAAGACAAATGCAGCAACACAAGAGAACACAAGAGAAGACAGAGATTTTCCTCAGGGAAAACACAAGGGAGGAAACCCCACAAAACTTCCTCAATATAGAATTCGACCAAGACAGTGTAAAACCCCAGCAACAATAATAGTTGATCATCTTCCACAGTAGATTCTCTCTCTCTCTCTCTCTCTCTCTCTCTCTCTCTCTCTCTCTCTAGCGCAATACTTGTGTGTAAGATATATCCAAAAGAGAGAGGTGCCTCACCTATTTATATTCATTAGGTGAGTGCCTCAAATAACTAACTATGTCGTCTAGGTTGCCTAATTAGGACTGAATTACCTTGGAATACTCAAAATACATTTTATATATTACTTTTGTGGGTACTATTTCCCCAACTTACAATGGTTGGTTTACCTCATGACTTTTACATGACCAATTACATCAAGGACATCTCCGAATGGAGGAATAACATCTCTAGAGGAGAACACAACAAAATTACAATAGAATATCTTCTGAAGTTACAATATTTTAACACTTACAAAGTGGGGGTTAACCTCTATGACTTTACATGACTTCATTATATTAATGATTCTCTTGATAGGAACATTGGGGTACAATGAAATACAATATAAGATATACAAGTGAATACATTCTAAAGTTGCAAATACATAAACACATGTGATAAGGGATTCTTCATTGTAGGGTTTGATATAGAAAAAAATTTGAGGCCAAATCCTTAATTTGGATATTGGTTTTTCAAAAAACTCTATACTTTGCATGCACACTTGGAATTTTTTATTTGACCCAACAATATTTCCTTTTCCATTACCCCTATTTGGGTTAAACTTCAAAATATTCCTCTCTAGTTTTGGGGTTATGATTTTCTCAAGAATATTGGAAATTCACTTGGTAAATCTTGTTGACTAGGTGTTCAACACCTCCTTTAGGACTTCTAACATTGTTTAGCATCCTCCCATAGATATGTTAACTCTAGTGTTTATATCATAAACTAACAATTCGTCATTTTTGTTTAATTACAAACACGAGCCAAGAAATGGTATCATAACAGACTCTTTTGGAAACAATCTAACTACTAGAAGGTAGATCTTGGGAGCTCAAACTAATGATAAACACGGTTTCTCCATGAACAAAGATCTCTTTTTATGGAACAAGCTATGCATTATGGAGCATAAGGATGCCAACATATCTAATGTCTCTTGGGATTTATATTTTAGAATCAGTCATGACTCATTGTACATCCCCAACAACCCCGTCAACAAATACAACTAGGAAGAGTCTTACTAGAAATATTGCAAGAAATGTCATCTTGTGCGATCTACAGGAATCGATGTTAATGAATGTGATACATTGTGAATTGGTAAAATAAATTTTGAACAAGCTTCTAAATATGTATGAAGGTAATGATAAGGTTAAGAAGGAAAAGATCCAAAATCATAGTAGTCAGTTTGAGAGTATGAAAATGAAAGATGAAGAAAATGTTGCATCGTATCTCCTCCATGTGGATGAAATTATCAACACCATCAAAGGACTTGGTGAAATGTGTTGAGGTAAATCCCCTTAATATTTAATCCGAAAGACTTTTCTATTGAAGAAATGAAGAATCTTGATCAATTAACAATGGATGAATTGCATAGGATTCCCACTACATATAAAATGACGAATGAAAAATAAAATCCATCAAAGAGAGAACATTCTTTGAGTTAGATGTAGAGGAAACACATTTTGTGAGAAATATCAAAAAGAGATCTAGAGAATACAAAGGTAATCTTCTCTTTTAATGTTTTAATTTTGAAAAATATGGACATTTTGCTGCTAAGTGTCTATATGTGAAAAGTGAATGTAGTGATGATGAAAAATACCATAATGTAAATAAAAGGAGAAAACATCATCAAAATAATATCAAATAGGAAAATCATGAAAAGAATAAGAACTCTTATAATCACATGATTACTCTCCATTCAAAAGGTGTTAATGACTCATATCATGAGAGTCTGAAAGTAGTTTTGATAATGATAGAAGAGAAACTCTCTTTATAACAATCAAAATCAAGATTAATGATGACAAATAAGAAAAAATGGTTGATTCATAAGCAGAAGAAACAGTTGAAAAAAATGGGGAAGTGGATATTAAATAAGAAATTAAGTGTGTCATTAGTGAAATAAAAAAGTTTAGGAAAAGTAATTTGAAAAAAAAGAGAAACTATGGAAATATGAAAAAGAGAATCATCAGTTAAAAGAAAAAATATCACAAAACCTTGAAAAAACAAAACATATTATCTTGAACCTAAAGGTTCAATTAGAAGAAGAAAGAAGTATCAAATAAGGGGTTAGGATTCAGCAAAAGGAAAAGGGAAAAAAATACAAAAATATAGAATGTGAAATTGTTTCCTTAAGAAAGGAACTAGACACAACAACTATTAATTTGAATAGATTCTTGAAGTTTGACAAGAGTATGAAAAACTTAGATAATATCATTAATTATTAAACGTCTCCATTCATTAAGACAAGTATTGGATATGATGTTGTTGATGCCTCCCTACATACACTTATTTGTGCTACAACCAAGGAATTTTTATTTGTTGCAAGTGTAATTCTGACTCGTTTTCCAAAAGAGAGACTTACTATTTATTATGCCGATGAAATTAACGAGTCTCCTAATCCCGGATTGGCATAATTTAAGCACACTATTGTAGATAATATTGCTATTGATATATTAGTTTATTCTACTCATTTAAGTGAACCTAAACAAAAACCTACTTCCTTTAATCATCCAACAAAGAAATATGTCACCTATCGCCATCCTCACCATAAAATTCAAAGGAATCGAAATCATTCTTTTATATATTTGCAGAAGAGACATGAGTGATAGAATTCTGGACTAGTGTTGAGTATAAAGGTATATTGTAGTTGGATTGATGGATGGTCATGAAATAATTTGACTATAAGCTTGAGTGCTCTAGTTCATTGTGTGTCATTAATTGTACATTCATGTATTATTCCTCTTACTTACTAGTGATTTCCTTGGAAGTGGTCGATCAAGGATCATCTTGATGTGATAGTCAACTAGAGTTTCGATTGAGTATTTGTCAACTAGAATATTCAACAATAAATATTTATTCTACTTATTGATCCCTTAAGGAGGAATACTTGAAGTTTTTTATATGAAATGCCAATTGTTGTCTTATTGTCTCTTGTTAAATCAACTTGGATTTGTTGATACTGACCAAACTATGTTCAATTGTTGCTAGAGATGTACTTCTACTTATGTTGGATATAGAGGCTATCTAGGTTGACATAGAATGATTATATTGGGTTGTTGGTAACAATACTCTTTACATAAATACAATAAGAGAAAATCAGCTAATTGTTGTGATGGCATTATTTTTAGAGGTAGTATGAACAAAATGTGGCAAGGGTTTTCAATAGCAATGCAAAAGGAATTTGAGATGTTTATTCTTGGTGAATTGTCATTTTCTCTTGGTTTACATATTTGTAAATTTGACCAAGGCATAATAAATTCACAAACCAAGTATGTTAAGGAAATGTTGAATAATTTTAAAATGGAAGATTGTGCACCAATTACCACACCCTTGGTCGGATGTTGTAAATTGAGAAAAAATGATGAATCTCTAGAAGAAAATAAAAAAATGTATGAATTAATTATTATCATCCTACTATATGCGATAACATCAATGCATTGCATTACAAAAGAAACATGATTGGTTGCATGGCTTTAAGATACACCAATGGAAATTCATGTGCAACCATTGAAAACAATAAGTAAATATCAAAAGGGAACCTTGGAATTTCCTATGTGGTACTCCATAGGTGATGATTTTATTCTAATAAAATATATGTATGTGGATTGGGTAGGAAGTGTGGAGACTAGGAAAAGTGCATGTTTATGGGTAGCATCCCTTTGTCATTGATGTCAAAGGGGGAGACTTGCAAATAGGGGAAAGTTGAAAAAAGGGGGTAAATTATTTCTGTGCTTGATGGAATGTTTTTCATTGTAGGATTTCCATCAATGAGAAAGGGGGATATTTTTGGAATTACTTTCATTAATGTCATATTAAGGCATTTCATTGAACATGCTATTATTAATGTTGTATTGAGGTTTTTTCAAGAAAGGGGGAGCATCTCTATATTTAAATGTATATAGGATTACAAGTATATTTAAAAAGCAGTGCACATGAAAAATTAAAATGTGAAATGGTGGTTCCAAACCCATTGGTTTAGAATCCTATGGTATTTTCCCATGGTATTTAGAAAAGTGAATCAAAAAAGGGGGAGTTAATTATTTAAATAATGGGTGTTGTGTATTTTTTAATGAACATGTCCCTCAATGAAGGGTTGCTAGAATAGATCCATATTAAACTCAAATTTACCAAGCACTAAGAAGAATCCAATTTCTTGAAGTGTAAACATTTTGATCTTAAATTTTGTATATGTTTAGAAAAAATTACACATAGGTTTGGGTGGATTTATGTTGGTTTTATTGCATCGAGAGTATCGAGGTTCTCTAAAACAAGTGTGGGGGAGACGTTTTCACCATGTAACGTAACGTAACAGTACACCAATATGTTGGCTAAAAAGAAAAATCAATATAGAGAAAAACATGTCGAATTAGTTTATCAAATAGTAACCAAATCAAATAATTAAAAACAAATGAAATGTAATTAAAAAATCCATGTTAAACCCGTATTTACCAAACACCAAAGGGATCAAAATTATTGATCTATAATTTTTTTGAATGTGTAAAAATTTAAGATAAAAAATGTTAAATTTTCTTAATTTTCTTAGATGATATCTCAAAACAAATTGTCACTAGTAAGATCACTGAAAGAAAAACAAGCAGAGAAACATAAGGACACAAGAACAAAAATATTTTCCTTAGTGAAACCACATGGGAAAAACCCCGTAAAACTTCCTCATAGAACTCAACCAGAGCAGTGTAAAACCCAGACAACTGCTTCTCTATTCTTTTTGGTTCACTAATCTTTCTCTCTCTTGCAAAAAAAATTGAGAGAGTGAGTACAAATGAAGGGTAGTTCAACCCTATTTATATTCTTCAGTTAACATGACCTCTAACCTAAGATGGGCGACTTGTCTAACTGACTAGGCCAACTTGTCTAGAAAGACACCCAAAATAACATTTATTATATTGACAGTTGGGTATTGTTGACCTGACGTACATTCATAGGTTTACATTAACTCTTTCAATGACTCTTACAAGACAAAACTCATATCCCGAAGGTGGAACATATTCAATACATCTTGGAATATATTCTGAGGTTACAATACTTTAACACTCCCTCTTAACTAGGAAGGTATTCAACCACAGTGGCAACTGCTACCACAACTGTACAACTGACTGGTATGTCTCTATATGTTATAGGAATTTTTGGAACATCATCATACTTCTTCATCATTGATCTCATCTAGATCATCTTCTGTAGTATCAGCATGTGAATATTGAATCATCTTCTAAATTATCTTCTGTAGCATTAGTATGTGAATATTGAATCATCTTCTTAAAGAATCAATATGTGGATACTAAATCTTCGTCTATTACATCAATATATGAATACTGAATCATATTCTAGATCATCTTCTTATAGCATTAATATGTGGATATTGGATCATCTTCTATCACGTCAGTACATGAATATCGAATCATCTTCTGGATCATATTCTACAACATCAGTATGTGGATATTGAGTTATATTCTGCCATACTAGCATGTGGATGTTAAAACATATTTTTCCAACATCAGTATGTGAATACTGAGACATCATATGCAACCTCATCATCTACAACATTGGTATATAGATACTGAAATATTAACAACAATCTCATTAGCATGTTAGTACTAAAATCAAAATCATCTATAATGCTAGATCACCATTTGCATTACTAACATAGAGATGTTGGAACATCAACACCATCATCAGTATAGAAATACTGAAGCAAACTCATAAACAATCACCAATGTAACAACAATGAAACTCAACAATCAACTCAACAATCATCAGTATAACAATACTGAAACTATCATCTCAATAATCATCAGTATAAAACTACTAAAACTATCTCAACAGTCAACTCAACAATCATTAGTATAACAATACTAAAACTATCATCTCAACAATCATCAGTATAACAATGCTAAAGAAATAATCTCAACAATCAACAGTATAGCAATACTGAAGATACATATTTCCCTCTAACTATCTCATAGTAGCATCAGGGTGATTTCTCTGGTAGATCCATCCAGTCATTTTGTCTAACTTACTAACCCTTTCGAGCCAATAATCCTAGTTGGAAATATGGATCTTCGTGGGGACCAAACAATCCTTGTTTGTCTTACTAACCCTTTTGGGCCAACAAACCCTAGCTGGAAATACTAATCCCCATAGGATTAAAATCCCCCATCTAACTTACTAACCCTTTTGGGCCTACCAATCCTATCCAGACTTACCTCCTCTAGGATCCTCTACTCACAACTGCATCCATCTCCCATATACTCCCTCTTTCAAGGGAGGTCCTTTTGGAATACACCAATCTTGTCTCAAAAGTATTCAAACTTTATACAATCCATAGGATTAGTTAACACATTTACCACTTGTTCCTCTATAGAAATATACATTACCTTTACAGCTCCTTTTTGAACCATACCTTGGATGAAATGATGTCTAATTTCAATGTGCTTTGTATTATCATGAAACACGAGGTTTTATGTAATCTTAATACAACTTTCACTATCACAAAGGATATCAGTAGCATCTATCTACACATCAAATAGTCTTTCTAACATCTTTCGAATCCATACTGCTTTGCTACATGCTTAACATGATGCAATGTATTCATCCTCTACTGTGCTAAGTGTAATACTGGTTTTCTTTCTAATGAACCAAGAAATCATGTATGATCCCAGACTAAAGCAACATCCTGAGGTGATTTTTCTATATTTGGAACTTCCTCCCCAATATGAATCTGTATATCCATGTAATCTGATCTCGCCACTAGATGCATATCTAAGCCCATAATCTAAATTTCCCTTTAGATACCTTATTACATGTTTTGGTCCAATAAGGTGAATGTGTTTAGGATTCATCATATAGTGACTTATATTGTTTACAAAAAAACATATATTTGGTCTTATATTGGTTAAGTACATCAGAGAACCAATAATATGTCTCTATAAGGTAGCATCAATTGCTTCTAAAGCATCATCATTTAATAACTTCAAACTTGTTGTCATCAAAGTAGTCATAGCCTTGAAATATATCATTCCTAATATTTTCAGGATTTCTACTGCATATTTTCCTTGGTTTAGGAAAATCTCATCTAGATACTACCATACCTCAAGAACTAGAAAGTAATGCATCATTCCAAGGTCTTTCATCTTGAACACTGCAGCAAGATTCTTCTTACATTCGATGATGGGATTATCTTCTCCTATCAGGAAATTATCATCTACATATAGTAATAATATAATAATCCCATCATCATCAATCTTATAGTAGTGGTTGGATTCTTCTTTACTTTTGGTAAGCTCATTATAAATCCATCAATCCTTCCATACCATGCTACGGGTTCTTTATTTAACCCATATAATGCCTTCTTTAGTCTACATACATGCATTTCCTAATAATCAGTCTTGAAGCCTTGTCGTTGTTCAATATATAGCTCTTCTTCAATCAAGCCATTTAGAAAGGATGTCTTCACATCCAATTGATGCAGCTTCCACTTCATATTCGATTCCAAGGAAGGGATGTTTTTTATTGAGGTGTACCTAGCCACTGGTGCAAAGGTATCCTCATAGTCAGTTCCCTCTTTTTGAGAGAATCCTCGAGCTACAAATCTCGCCTTGTACTTTTCTATACTACCATATACTGAATGTTTAGCTTTGAAGATCCATTTTGAGGATACCACTGATTTGTCTTTCGGTCTTGGTACTACTTCCCACACATCATTATTTATAATTGATTGGTATTCCTTAACCATTCCATCATATCACTGCTATTTTATTTCTTATTCAAAGCATGTCAGTTCTTTATCAACTATATAACACATTAAATCCATCTAACTAGGGTATGAATTCGACTTCCTTCTTTCTGGAATGGTTCCTTCTGGGGCACCATGTCTTTTTCCTTCTTCAATTAATTCACGAGCTGAGGAAGGTTTTCTCTTTCAAGAAATCATTTCACTAGGTAATTATTCAGGTAACTGAGGTTCTGTCCTATCATTATCCTCATACATCTAAACTTATTCTTCATTCCTAACTAGTTTAGGACTTTCAGCAGCTTGGGTAGTTTCATGATCCTCTGCATCTTCATTACCTTTTTTTAAATTCTTGAAGGTTGTATATTTTTCAAATGTAACATATCTGCTAAGTTCGATTTGACGATATCCTGGGATATAGATTCGATAATATTTTGATTATCCACTATATCCAACAAACAATCCCTTCTTTCCTGAATGATCTAACTTTGATCTTTTCTCCTTGGGAATGTGTATATATAAGCGAAAACCAAATATCTTTAGGTGACTTGCTTCAATCTTTTCTCCAGAAAGCATTTCTTCTTGAGATTTGTTCCCAATGGTGTTGTGCGAGATTATATTTTGTACATATACTGTTTTTTTGGTTGCTTCTTCCTACATGTACATCGGTAGATCTTGATCATGTATCATAGCTTTCACGGCTTCCATGATACATTTTTTATTTCTTTCTACCACACCATTTTCTTGTGGATTATAGGGAATAGTGATCTCCCTCTTAATCCCATCTTCCTTGCAGCATTCATTGAATTCATTTGATGTGAATTATCCTCCATTATCTGACCTCAATATATTTATTTTTCGTTTCAGTGAGGCTTTCTACTGCGGCCTTAAATTCCTTAAACATTTTTGTTATAGTTTATTTTACCACTCCAGGTGAATCACACTTGTATGGCCTTTCCCCTGTCCCTCTACAAACTCCTTAGACCCCTTGGACCATTTTTTGTCCTTTGATGTTTCCTTGACCATCCCTAAAAACATGTGAAAATTCATATACGCGACTTTTAAAACCTTAATCATGTATATACGTGGGTTTGACCACTAAAACCGTGTACATCGAGATGTGTAAAAAATCCAAATCATTTTGGAATTTTCGTTGACATGGATTCGACTCACTTGACTCCTGGCCTTCCCTATGCCTTGAGATCGCTCAGATTCAACCTTTCATTACCCCTTTGAAAAGCTAAATAAGGAACTCTTTGGTACATTGAAGGCATATGAGAGAATTGAGAGCAAAGAAACTATAGTCCATTGTTGCCGGAACTTATGCTTGAGTCTGCATTCCTTTGTCCCTTGGAGCACTTGTGTGTTCTTCCCAAGATTGCCTTTTTCTTGTGAGCTTGCTATCAAGAGATGGAGGATTGAGGTGGTGGAGGCCCAAGTGGGTGATTCAGTTTCTTTGATTCGCAGACGTGCCGACAGAGGTTGTATCCATTGTAATCTCTGATTTTATATTAATAGAAATATCTTTTCCTATCCAATAATGTGTGTTTGAATGAATATTTTATCCATGGGATGATTTCAAATGCTTATACATTGTTGATTATATATGCTAGAATAGATCTAACACCAATATATATAGCATGCTTGTCTTGTTCACTTGTTGTTGAGGACGTGATTAATCAATTCAAGCTGAAGTTGGAAAGCTCAACGGGGATCTACCTCAACCGTCTGGAATAAGGTACAAGGTCTGATCCTTTAGTGTTAGATGTTTAATTTCTATTGCATATTGGAAAGGATTGGTTTTTGGAGTCAAGTTATCTGTTGTGGTACCCCAAGCCATAGGAGTTTCTCTCTGTAACAGAATTGGTGACTCTGCTGGGGATGTTCTTTGTTTTTATTTGGGATTTGCAGGCACAATGGGCTTGATATTCTTGACTTGCTCTTTGTTTCTCCTTGTTTATGTGTTGCATTTTATAGTATGTTCATCCATGGACACTCCCCTTTATTGGTTTGACCCTTGGCCTGCTTTTTACTACTGCCTTCTCTATATACGTAGGTTTTTGGCCAAAAGTTGCGTACATACGCAGATTTTTGGCCAAAATTCATGTATGCACGCAGGTTTTTGGCCAAACTCCGCATATACATGTAGTTTTTTGGCCAAACTCCACGTATACACGCATGTTTTTGGCCAAAAGTTGCGTATATATGCAGCTGTTCTTTAAACAGTCATGTACATCCTCCCTTTTGGTGAGTTTGATGTTGTGGGAAGTTGCTGGGTGGGTTGAGAGTGTGGTTGGGTCTTCCTTGGGTCTGATGTTCTCTATTGGATGCTTCTTTTGTGACCAGAGACCACTTTTTCATTGATTTTTCTTTGAAAGTAGTTTTAGTCATTTTCCCTTTTTTGTTTTGCCATTAGTGCATTACTCTTTTTTGTCTTGGTGTCTTGCTGGGATTGTATTTTATACTTGTTGAAGAGACAGAGAGTTTTATATGACTTTTATTGCATTTTTCATTCTTTTATATTGAAAAATACAAGGTAGTTGCATTTTTTGCATATGGATTTGAGGAGGTACTTGCATTGGATTGCTTGGATGAGAGTTTTATTTAGGCTTTCATATAGGAAGGATTGCATTGGAATTCAAAAAGGAATTATATTTATGCATCTCATGTAGTGGCATACCCTATTTTTCATTTGACAAAGATTGCACTTAGCATTGTTTGTTATGGTGTGCATATTTATTTCACTATTGAGTCATAATGTCATTAGTTGCATGACCATTTCCCTTTGAGTAATTACAGCCAAATAAAATCAACACTTAAATAAAATGAACTACACTATTTTATTTGATAGGGTTCACCAACAAGCTTAGGTTTTAGGGTCTTGGAATAGTTCATTGTGAGTAAATTCTCCAAGACCACTAAACAACAACATGTATGTGTCTGTCAAGGTGAGTGTGTGAAATCCTTGGTATAACCAGTGTTTCTCAAGATCCTCCTCTCAAAAGGGAGTTAATCATGAGGCAGTGTGGGCAGTTATTGATTGGGATGATCCCTGGTCATAACTGAGTAGCACCGGAGATATTTCTAGGATTGTATTCGTATCTGGGGGCTCTTTCAAGAGTTTCAGGATTTGCTACCCTGGCCATACGGTCAATCCTGCCTATGAATGTCGACCTAAGCATTGATTATATTAACGTGACCTTAGTGACCTTACCTAGGATATCACGGGAGTACTTTGCAGGAGTTATTCTGCAGGTGTCGCAGCCAGGTAGAGGTTGGACAGCACAGTCGATTTATGCATGGAAGCTGAGGGCCACTATAATTGATTATGTACCTCTGCTTGTAATGTATGGGAGTTTCAAGCCTCTCCTAGGCAATACATACCTGCTGCATTTGAGAGCTCACATATCCTCCCCTTAGTTTGCTTGTATTTTGGCTGTATATTTTCTTAGGAGTGTGCTCTTTGTGCGCTAGTTGGCCTTTGGGATTGTGGTTAATTGAGTATATTTATGCTCTCTTGA
The DNA here is from genome assembly GCA_001517045.1 of Pseudotsuga menziesii. NCBI lineage: Eukaryota > Viridiplantae > Streptophyta > Pinopsida > Pinales > Pinaceae > Pseudotsuga > Pseudotsuga menziesii. The sequence goes on along the minus strand of LPNX010399791.1, from coordinate 11,301 downwards.
GTTTGGGTCCTTTTATTTTTGGCATGCTTGGTATCCTGTCACACGTCCTTGGTCCTAGTATGAACCCTGGTGTCAGACTTGGGGGCATCACAACCCCTTACCCTACTCATAGATTTGGGAGTGGTCACATTATACCCTCTACTCCATTTGTGGAGGATGTTGACACCCTTCTCTGGGTCTTTACACCAGTGGTCACCCTCATGGGGGTGGTAGTGGATGCGTGAAAGTTGGGTCTACACCTTACTTTCCTTTTTATGTCCCATCGTTCACTGCATTGTTTCCTTTGGGAGCAGTTGTCATGATCATTCCTCCCTATATCCTATAGTTTGGATTCTTTATTGACTATTTTGGGTTGTTTTGGACTAATATGGTTGTCATGTAGGATCCAATTTTTTTACACTCTCTCCGAGGTTTTGACCTGTTCATGCCTATCACAGGTATTATGTCTGAATTGGAATATAGGTTAGGATTTCACATCCGCTTGCACTTATGCATTTCCTTATGACCATTCCATCTTAACCTTAGGTACGAACCCATTCCATGGTATCACAGAACCTTCATGTTGTTGTTAGAAATGGTACTATGTGAATGGTAGAGCTTTCCTATACATGGGTGTCCTAGTTAGCTCCCTTTTGCATTTGGTACCCATGTTGTGATTCCTCTCTTAGGTCTGGGAGTCCCCCTTTAGTCCCACCATGTCCTTGAGCAAGAGCTTAATACTCCTCTTGAACTTTATAATGGCCATTTCCCTGGGATTCCCTTATGTCAAGTTGTAATTACATTATCATGAGCTTTTCCTGCATTATTAAGCTTTATGCCGGCTCCCCTAACATTGCGTTTCAAACATATAGCCCAAGCTTGTCTCATGTCTAGCCATGCAGAGCCATTTTATATATCCTTTGCAGCTTGATTCCCTTTTTACCGAGAGGGGATTTTCCCCCGAGTGTCGATATCCTACACATGTGTCCTTGCATTGAGCATAGGTATGTTCCACTACTTGGAACTAGTTTTTTTTTCCCTATGACACTCGTCTCCTCCTAGTCTGTAACCATAAAGCCATTTTATTCTTTTTCAAGATTTTTAAATAATTGAAAAAGTCCAAAAAAAATTAAAAAACCAAAAAACCGGAGAAGGAAAGATGTTATCTTTGGCAGCTGTCGAGTCATGTTGCCTTTGAACAGAGCACTGTATATCACATCCATTGGTTGGGTTTATAGTTTGAATTTAGGAGCTGTACTCGTTTATCTAAGTTTATCTCCACCGATTGGTTAAGCTTCCAGTCCCCATGGATCCTTTGTCAATGCCTCCTGTTTCGCAGAGATGTCCCAGTTTGTATATCAAGTCTATGCTGCCTTTATTCAGTCACCATTTGTCGTTATTCTCTTGTTCGAAGGAAGTTGAAACTTGAGTTGGCCATTCCTCAGTTATCTTGACTTTGCATGTCGGCCATTCCTGGTACAGTTACTGGTTCGTGCACCTTATGATTGAGTCCTTCCACATTATATAGCTTTGCTGAGTACCTCGTGTTGGATGATGGGGGATGCCTTAATGCCCTCCTTCCAGCGGATTTCATTCCATCGACTTCAGATCATTTATTCTGGGATTGGAATCTAGAGTCATTTTGAGTGCTTTGAGACTTGCAGTCATCAGTGGCAGGTTCTCTCACCATCGACAGTATTTGGGAATACATCAATGTCCCCTGATCGATGGATCCTCTCAAGTGTTTAACCTCAACACATTTATTCACACTTGTTAGTTTGCACTCTAGTACCTTGATTCCCATTTTCATTATCAATGGGTGATCTCGCATCTATTAACAATATACATCAATGATTGGTAGTCAGACAATGGACTACTATGTTCGACCTCGACATCGCTATTCACATAGTAGGACATGTACTCATAGCAGTTTGTGTAGAAGACCTTCTATATTGGTGGCATCTCTTATATGCTACCTCCTTGACCGTGCTAGTGTTCATGAGATTTCAGCTCTCATGACTTGATTCCAGTATATGTCAGATATTTCCAGCCATTATGGAGATCTTGATCCATTATATATCTTCAGCTATTATGGAGATCATGGTCCTTTGTATATCTTCATCATGGAGATTCTGATCTATGTATATTGTATGTGGCGATGACCACTTATGTGATATCTTGTATCATGCCTATTCATGGCCATTGTACTCTTATGTATCCAGGACTGCTATATGTATTTGTAGTATGTGCAGAGTTGTATCATTGTACTATGATGATTGGGTGGCTGGTCTTCCATTTGGGATTCTTCATCACTCCACTTCTGGGATGGACTTATAATGTATTTCGGCCATCCTATGACCCCTCTAACCTCACACATTAGGGGGCATATGTTATAGCTGATTTTACCACTCCAGGTGAATCACACTTGTATGGCCTTTCCCCTGTCCCTTTGTAGACTCCTTAGACCCCTTGGACCATTTTTTGTCCTTTGATGTTTCCTTGACCATCTCTAAAAACATGTTAAAATTCATATACGCGACTTTTAAATCCTTAATCTCATATATACGCGGGTTTGACCACTAAAACCACGTACATCGGGATGTGTACAAAATCCAAATCCTTTTGGAGTTTTCCTTGACATGGATCCAACTCACTTAACTCCTAGCCTTCCCTATGCCTTGAGATCGCTCAGATTTGACCTTTCATTACCCCTTTGAAAATCTATATAAGGAACTCTTTGGTACAATGAAGGCATATGAGAGAATTGAGAGCAAAGAAACTATAGTCCATTGTTGCCGGAACTTATGCTTGATTCTGCATCCCTTTGTCCCTTGGAGCACTTGTGTGTTCTTCCCAAGCTTTCCTTTTGCTTGTGAGCTTGCTATCGAGAGATGGAGGATTGAGGTGGTGGAGGCCCAAGTGGGGGATTCAGTTTCTTTGATTCGCAGACGTGTCGACATAGGTTGTATCCATTGTAATCTCTGATTTTATATTAATAGAAATATCTTTTCATGTTCAATAATGTGTGTTTGAATGAATATTTTATCCATGGAATGATTTCAAATGCTTATACATTGTTGATTATATATGCTAGAATAGATCTAACACCAATATATATAGCATGCTTGTCTTGTTCACTTGTTGTTGAGGACATGATTAATCAATTCAAGCTGAAGTTGGAAAGCTCAACGGGGATCTACTTCAACCGTCTGGAATAAGGTACGAGATCTGATCCTTTAGTGTTAGATGTTCAATTTCTATTCCATATTGGAAAGGATTGATTTCTGGAGTCAAGCTGTCTGTTGTGGTACCCCAAGCCATAGGAATTTCTCTTCGAAATATTGAATAGTGATCTCCCTCTTAATCCCATCTTCCTTGCAGTATTCATTGAATTCATTTGATGTGAAGTCTCCTCCATTATCGTACCTCAATATATTTATTTTTTGTTTTAGAGAGGCTTTCTACTAGGGCCTTAAATTCCTTAAACATTTCAAACACTTAATCCTTCTTTTTTTAAGAAGTATATCCAAGTATTACTGCAGTAGTCATCAATAAAAGAAGCATAGTAAACATACCCGCTTAATAAAGTGGTTTGCATTAGCCCGCATATTTATGAATGGATAATATCTAAGATCCTTTTTTCTTTATTGTCACTATTTGGATAATGATTCTTAGTATTCTTTCCTTTTGCACATCCTTTGCACACTTCTTCATGTGCTATCTTAATTTCTGGTAGACCAGTCACAACCTTCCTTATAATTGATAGAGCTTTGTAGTGAATATGAGAAATCCTTATGTGCCATAGCTCACATGGTTTTATGGTATTGGTTGCTAATGCCAAATATATATGTCCCTTCAATTTGTAGAGTCCTCCTTCTTCAACTCCAATTTCTATTGCATCATCTATGATTTTACCTTTTGTCCACATGAGAACTTTTCCATCCACAAAAGCAAGTCTGAAGCCTTTCTTCTTTAGTCCTGGGACATACATGACATCTTTCATCTTCATAGGCTTTCTAGAGTACAACTTATAGGATGAATCTCCTATTTCTTTTATGGGGTATTGTGAATCATCTCCAAGCATTACATTGTGTGTAGATTCCTTTTGTACAAGGCATGAGAGTGAGACATTGTAACCGTTCATGTGCTTTGAGAAACCACTATCTACTAGCTAGGTGTCATTTCCTCATGAGAATGATCCTATTAGAGAAGAGATCAATACATATTCTTCATTGGAGTCTTCATTCTTCTTTGCTTCTTTTTCAACTTCTTGGTCACTATCTTCAGCAGCATGGGCATGAAATATTTTCATTGCTTTGACTCATTATTCTTTCATGGAACAATTGATGGAAATGTGTCACAACTTGTGGCAAGTGAAGCATCCAAAATTTGAGAAGTCTCTCTTGGACCTCTTCAAACCTTGATTCTTATGAGGATGGTCATGACTCTTCCTTTTTCCTTTGGTATGAGATGGCAAGGCTTGATCCTAATTGTCATTTAGCTTCTCTTCTCTAGCTACTATCCTTTCTTCTTCTTAAACACATTATTCCCATAACTTTTTGAATTTCGTTAGTTTCCTTCATGGATAGATTCCTTGGATAAAGGCTTCCCAATATCTTGGAAGACCATTTAATTTTATCATCACAACTTATGCTTCTTCAACCATATCATCAATGGCCTCTAATTTATCCTTGATTTGAGCTACTCTTGTAAAATAAGATTGCATGGTATAGGACTTTTGAGCTCTTAAACTTTTGAATTGATTCCTCAGGTTCATCTTCCTTCAAATAAACTAGATAGAGCATCAAACATTTCTTTTGGATTGTCCCTTGAGGATATGTGAGGAAACAAGTTATATTGATGGAGTGAGCTATGATGGTATCCTTCTTATACTTGGACTTGCCTTCAGATTCTTCTTGTTCTTTCACTTCCTCCTTTACAAATCTATCTAGATCATTCTCTTTTAATATGAGCATGATATTATACATCCACGCTATGAAGTTTTCATCACCTTCAATATTTTCATATATCTTGGTATTATTTGTCATCTTTAATAGACTAAGAACTTCAAATGGAATAAGGAGGAATAATAGTTACTTGAAAAAAACAACTTATGACCGACCTCTTTATGGGTGACCTAGGGTTTGATGCAAAAACCCTAATTTTTGAGTTGGGATCACTTGTAAGGCTGAGTGATGGAGAATATGCACCTCCATAGCATGAGGTAAACTATATCTTGTTTTTTCTGAGATTGATGGTGGATTTTCAAGAAAACTAAAGATCTAGTTTGTCACGACAGTAGTAACTGGTCCGAAACTAAAACTTCTTGAAATTCCATTTTATCTTCACAGAAATATGCACTCTTTAGGGGTGAGTTGAGAGGGCTCTATTTTCTGGTTGATTTGTTGAGGGATTTTTTCAGAGTAACAAACCCTAAATGTTTAGTTCTTCCTTTCAGGGTGACTTTGATACCATGTTAAATTTTCTTAATTTCCTTAAATGATATCTTAAAACAAATTGTCACAATAAGATCACTGAAAGAACAACAAGCAAAAAAACATAAGGACACAAGAACACAAATATTTTCCGTAGTGAAACCACAAGGGAGAAAACCCCACAAAACCTACTCAGTATAAAAATCAACCAGAGTAGTGTAAAACCAAAACATCTGCTTCTCTCTTCTTTCTGGCACACTAATATTTCTCTCTCTTGGAAAACAACTTGAGTGAGTGAATACAAATGAAGGGGAGTGCCTCCCTTTTTATATTCTTTAGGTGAATTGACCTCTAAACTAACATGGGCGACTTGTCTAACTAACTGCGATGACTTGTCTAGAAAAACACCAAAAATAACATTTATTATATTGACACTTGGTTACTATTGACCGAACTTACATTCATATGTTTGCATTGACTCTATCAATGACTCTTACAAGACCAAAATCGTCTCCCAAAGGAGGAAAATATTCAATACATCTTGGAATATCTTTCGATGTTACAATACTATAACAAAACAATTCACATACACGAAATTGGATCCCTCTCGGTGCTTTGTATATCCGGGTTTAAGATGGGTCTATGTTGGTATTTTTTATTTTAGAATCCTACATTAATTTTTTAATTAATGTTTTAGGTGGTTTTAATTTTTTTTTGAATAGCCGACATGAATTTTTTTTTAACTACTTATTTTTTGTAGTGTTATGTTACATATGTGACAACATCTCCATAATATTGGGTTGTAGATCACCTTGTTACTCTCGGTGCAATGATAAAGTATATAAAGAGAAACTATTGAGAGAAAGTGTGTGTGAGAAAACAATACTAGCATTTGAGGAGGTGGACGAGAAAAGATTGAATATCATTCCAAAAGGGCAGAGTTGTGAAATTAGTTTCATGTCAACTTGGAATTTTCATGATAACACATTGTATGGGATGTTTCAAATCATGAAATTTTTAGGAAACAGAGGAAAGATATTTAGATATATGTTCTCAACATTTTACATTTTGGTTCTCTATACTTTATAAGATATGCATTATGGAATTTAGGGTTTTTGAATGGTTCTGAAATCAACTTTAAATGGGAAAATTTGACACATTTGCGATAACCTAGTTTTTGGGATGTTTTAGACCATGAAATTTTCATATTATGGAGGAAATATATCTAACTATATATTGTCAAAATTGTATATGTTGCTTAATTATATGGTTTGAGATATTCCATATGGAAGTTAGGGTTTCTAAATGATCCTCAAATAAATTTCAAACATATTAGTATGGAATGTTCACCAAAAATTATTTTTCTGGGACTCTTTATACTATGAAATATTTAGGTATCTGATGAGACACACAAAAGTAATTCAGGTAGAAATTACAAACTTTGGTTCAAAATACTTTCTACAATACGTCCCATAGAATTTAGGGTTTATGAATGGTCCTCAAATCAGTTTCAAATAGGTCATCTTGGCCTCTCTTTATAACTTAAATTCTGGAACATCTCAAACTATGTAATTTTCATGGATTTGAGAAGACATATATAAGTATTCTAGGTAAATATTTTAAACTTTGGTTTGCTATACTTTGTGATATATATGGTATGGAATTCAATGTTTCTGAATGGTTCTGAAATTAATTTCAAACATGTCAAATTGGTCTCTTCTCTATAACTTTGTTTTTATGAAATTTCCAGAATATGAAATTTTCATGGATTTAAGGAGACATACCGAATTAAATCACATTAAAATTTCATAATCATAATTGCAAAATTGGATATGTTTCATGCTATACAATTTTGTTCTTGGGAAGAGGAAAAAAACAATAACCTTTGAAAAATATACCATAAACATCATTTGGAAATTCAAGTTTTTCTCAAACTTGGTGAAGAAAGAAGTAGCAATAAAAATCGATAAACAAAATAATATCGTTTTGATATTTTCAAGAATTTATATTTACTAAAGAATAAATTGTAACTTCAAGGTTGTTGCTGCTCAAACAAAGAGATTGATGTCTACTACTAAGTTGGTGCTTAACAGTGGGGATTGGTGTCTACAAACAACTGTAAGAGTAGGTTGATCTCTATAAGGGTTTGTAATAATAGGTATTGGTATATCTAGTGGTTGCTTCTTGTAAATATTTGTAACAATAGGTTACTACCTACAAATAGTTACAAAGAGAATTTGTGTGGTTTTCTCTCAAAGGGCTTTCCACATAAATATTTTGTTCCATGTTCTGTAGTAAATAGATGTCATATATAATTTTTTTATTGAGTTTGGTGAATTTTTTAAAAGAATTTTAAAAAATATTATATTGATTTACCCCCTACTCTTAGTATAAGTGTGTGCTCACAATTGGTATCGGATCTAAAAAGTGGGTTTGAGTCTACTTAGTTGGTTTCAAGTATATTATTCAATTTCGAGGGGGATATTTTTTAATTGTTTGTCAACACCTCCATAAAGACTTGTGACATGGTTTAACAACCTCCCATGGATTTGTTAACACTGGTGATTGTATCATAAACTAAAAAGTTGGCATTTTGGTTTCACGACAAACGTGGGAAAACAAATCACATTTTAGAAATGAGGAGACACACCAATGTCATAGCACTAAATATGCATGCATTTATGTCTAAATATATTTGATAAAAGGATTCCAAGTGAAATTATTTTATTTTCCAAACATTGGACATGGATCAAGTTGGGCTATGATAATATATTCCTCAAATGTAGGGCATGCTACGAAACATGGTACATTGTATACTATTTCCCTAATCTACATAAGAAAGATTGAACTAGAAAATATCAACAAAATTCTACTTGGAGAGATGGTGTAAGTGAAGAAAACCAATTGATATCTTCTTTGGGTAGAAGGATCCACAACAAATAGTCCTATCCTCATAGAAGGAATTCTCAAATTAATTTTCCAACGATAAATTTGACGATAAGTAACCTATTAAACAAACACTAACCTCACAATATACAACATTTATTCTTCTGATTTAACCACCTCTCTTCCTGGTGGTGATAAGGACTCTTCTTTTGGATGAAATTATGTCAAATACCCTACCTAATTAGGAACAAATCTCTTCCTAATGTAGAGTGAGAAAGGAATATCAAATAGATGAATCAAAGGTAGAAAAGCAGTTTCAAAATTATCCGCAAAATTAGTGTAATGAAGAAATGCATGATTTAGTAACACATATCCAAGACTTAAAAGTGAATGCATAGTAATAGTTAAGAACAAGAATAATTCAATGTCACAACATTTGATGACATGAAATAAATACTAAACATACTTTAAACATGTATTGCTTCTACATTTTTTATCTCCATATTTTGACAATCTACATATATCATATAAACCTCAATAATGAAAACAATTGCATGTACATAACTTTTTGGAGTGGGATAATATCTTGAAGTGTAACTCTAACGGGAAATATTTTCCTTATCTAGCCATGGACACCTTTTTATTACATGTTTGTAGGATGTAGATTTTCTAATATGAATGTAATGGTTACTGTTTTTTTGACACAAGATCAAGTAGGTTTTAAATTTATAAAAATGTTGTTACAACTCCATGAAACTATACATATACAAAATGTTCAGAATTAAAAAAAAAATCTCTCTACAATTGTTGTCCAAAACATAAGAGAATTTTCCCTAAATGTAATGATTGCATGTCGAGTTTATACTATTCCTATCATGCATATAACTATACAACATGATGCATTGTCCTAAGAGAAAAATACATGTAAACAACATAATGTAAATTTTAACAAGATCGATTTTTTTTCTCACTATGGGACTCCTTCATTAACATGTCTTCTCTCTCCATATATTGATTTTTGTAGGCCATATGTTGTCCTTTGAGATCACCCAATTTTGGTTGCATTGGTTCCTCTTCAACTACATGATCATTTACTCAACATGTAGAGAAATTAGGAAGGTATGAGAATGATTTAGAGTTCCACGTAAAAACTAATTTGATATTATAATTCAGTATAGATTTAATTGCTAGTTTGTCATATTTTACAGACAAATCCTTAAGCTTAGATTCAATGTCGTCCTACATGGATTCTTATATCTCCATTTGTCTTGAAATTTTACATAGTATTATTTTTATCTACATTGTTATATTCAAGTATTCCCTCCTAAACAAGAGAGATTTCCATTTCAAGAGAAAGATCCATACCTACCATAATTCCCATTGTCTTACCAATTTCTTGCCATGTATATGCATGGATTGTTAAAAACCAAAATACTTCCTTACTATTCTTCAAAAAAACTAAATCAGAAAAACCATGTCCAATTGTTTCGATTGCTCAAGAAAATACTAGGACATTGATATGAAGACTTACGAATTCCCTCAATTCCTTGGTTACAGCTGATAAAGATATGTAGTTGTATTCCACAAGCGATAAGTCTTGGGTTTCCTACACACTGAATAAAAAATTCAATGTTGGACTATGATGGATTTCACATAGATCCTTCCGTCATAAACTACTTATAGAAATGAGAGATGATATCCATTCCTTTGTATCTCACCTTCCCAAGATGCTAACAATAAACCTAGATTAAATTGTTGATATAACATGATTGTAGATAAGTACTAGCATAGACCCATTTTAAACCCAGATCTATCAAGCACCGAGAGGGATCCAGTTTCTTGAGATGTACATTTTCTTACCATTTGCATCCTTCTTTGTAGTTGATAGATTTGGGTTTAAAATGGATCTATGCTAGTTTAATTTATTTTTATTTTATTTAAGTCTATATGCAATTTATATTTTTTAGTTTTTTTTAATATTTTTTTATTTATGTTGACTAGCATAATGTGAATAACGTGACAAGATCTCCCCCATGCTGGGTTGGCGAGAACCTCACTTGTCTTAGTGCAATGAGAGGTGAATGGAGGCAAGGGGGTTAATCCTCCCTCCTCCCTTTCATGCATGTTGTCATTCCTCTTGTATGCATTCCCTACTTTAATGGTTGATGTTACAAAAATAAAAATATTAATAAAATATTAAATGTAAAATGCTAAAATTAAAAAAAATATAATCCATCAACTTGGGAGTTGGGTTGATTTGATGGTTGCAGTTTGGATTCACAAAAAGATAACAATAATTAATAAAAATATGATGAAATTATTATGAAAATATTTTGAAGGAATGGATTCATTCACATACATCCAAATTAAATGAATCAACTGTATATTTAGAAATTCTCTTTATAAAAAAAAACTTACTAGCTATATTCAATGACTCTTCATTATACACTTCACTAATATTTTCATTTGTTG